>PVJH01023292.1:0-35072 GCA_004026705.1 Nesogale talazaci | reverse complement strand
CCCAACAAAGATTCAAGCACCCTCCACCTCGGTAAAATTTCTAGGGGTCCAGTGGTGTGGAGCATGTCGGGATATTCCCACTAAAGTGAAGGACAAGCTATTGCATCTGGCTCCCCCAACAACAAAACAGGAGGCACAACACCTAGTGGGCCTTTTCGGATTTTGGAGGCAACATATCCCTCACTTGGGTGTTCTACTTTGACCTATTTATCAGGTGACACGAAAGGCCTCCAATTTTGAGGGGGGCCTGGAACAAGAAAAGGCTCTGCAACAGGTTCAGGCTGCCATGCACGCAGCTTTGCCACTGGGACTATATGACCCAGCTGACCCAATGGTGCTAGAAGTGTCAGTTGTTGATAAAGATGCAGTGTGGAGTCTTTGGCAGGCCCCTATTGGTGAATCACAGCATAGACCATTGGGATTTTGGAGTAAAGTCCTGCCATCTTCTGCAGACAACTACCCCCCCTTTGAAAAACAGCTGTTGGCCTGTTATTGGACTTTGGTGGAGACTGAACGCCTCACCTTGGGCCACCAAATCACCATGAGGCCTGAACTACCCATCATGAACTGGGTATTGTCTGACCCACAGAGTCATAAAGTTGGATGTGTGCAGCAACACTCCATTATTAAATGGAAGTGGTACATATGAGATCGGGCCAGAGCAGGACCAGAGGGTACAAGTAAACTGCATGAGGAAGTAGCTCAAATGCCCACAGTCCCCACTAAGTCATTTTCTGATTCCAACACCTGTCGAAACTGCAAAGTGCCCGAGTGTCCATATGTCCAATTCCAATCTATAAAGCTCTTTTCAGACTCACGCAACACATGCAATCATGTCAAATGCAGGAAAATCACTGCCCAGTGGGTGAAAAGTCTTGTGGATCCAGTGGTGATAGAAGCAGCTCAGTGCTGGCAGGGTCACCACATGGGTCCTCCAGTTCCCAGGGCTCTGTCTGCATCAGTGTAGCTCTATCAGGCTCGTCACCTCTAATGTTTCCAGAGAGTGAGCATGTGTCCCACCTCCAATGAGCTGTTTTTCTCCTTCGTGCCTCCAAATGAGGTCATCAAGGTCCGATCTCATTGACAGGCTAAAAGCCATCCCTTCACTACTAATCCTCTCAAATTGACACCAGATTATGTAACTGCCATACTTGTGGAGCCCCTTAAGGCTTCCTGCAATAGTAGGAGGAATACAAAGATTTCAAGTAAAGGTATTCCAGGGTATTGGGAGCTCAGGGAAAGAGCAGGCATTCCTGAGTCAACTTAGTGTCCCTCACCTGGCTTCAAGAGTCATCAGCAATCCCTGTGGGACAGGCAGGAACAACCCTTCCAAGTCCAGCCCTCACAATATTTGGCCACCCCTCATCAACTGGGGCAACCTGAATCTTAGCCAAAAGCTGCCCTTGTTAGTCCTGAAACATGAAACAGAATAGAGTGCATGGGATTCAGACTGCCACAGAACTCTGACATAAAATGAAGGAGGGAGATCTCCCCAAAGGCAGAGGGCCTGTAGGTTCTATGTTAGGAAGTACCGAAAGTGGACAGAGGCAACAGCATGTGCCAGTGCCCAGCCACAGCTCTGTCTAGGAGCCACCCCTGTCTGCAGTGAGGACCCAGGATGTCGAGCTCTGGGGACAGATGGACTGGCTGCACTGAGATTAAGTGCAGTGTGTCTTGGCCCCCTGGGGCTCCACCCCACCCCCTTTCCTCATCATAACTAGAGGGCAGGCTAATCTAGTACCTTCTTATCCCATGGGAAAATGAGGTCCCATGAATGGGTCTGGCCTCGTAACACACACAACTATCTGCCTTGCTAGCACATCTGCACTAGATAAGCCATCCGGAAGGCCAGGTTGGGTTCTTGGCCCTCTCTGATGGGAAGTGGGAACCAGGTGAATGAGGTTAAGCATTGGATGCAATGACATTGCCCAGCCCATTTGATTCAAGTCACCTACTGTCACAAGCTGCTGTTAGACACCATCAAGGCAGTTCCATCTCAGAAGAACCCCAAGGACAACAGAACAAAGCTCCATCGAGTCCTGGACCATCCAAACAAGCATTGCTTTGTTTGAGACCGTTGCTGCTGGCACTGTGTCAATAAGTCTTATATGCATCTTGTCATCCTCATTGTTTTTTATTGATCCTCTACCAACTAATATGTCCTTCTCTAGAGACTGGTCTCTCCTGAGAGCATGTCCAATGTATATGCAATGAAAGTTCCCCAGCCTCATCTCTACTTACAGCCATCAAAACCCTCACCCTTGCCTGCGACTCACGAGTGCATTGATTAGGAGTCTGCAGGAGGCCCAAGGTGACAGCAGTAGGGTCTAGTCATCAGAATTGCACTGTCTGGCTTGTGGTCCTAGAAGCTTGTAACTCAGATCTGTGATTGGATGCTGAGAACCAGTGGTTTTCAATGGATCTGGGTTTTACAGAAGCCCAGAAGGTCGTATGTCGTTTAAAGCACACAGGCCTGTTCTCAACTGCCATTGCCTAGTCCAGAAAATAGATTTATTTGAAGAAAGCTCTCCAGCTGGCAGGAGTTTGCCTGGCCCCATTCCCTGTCCCTGGTGCTCGCTCTTGGCCACCCCTTAGAACTAGTGGAGGAGTGTTTCAAATATACTTGTGCAGAGTGTCAGCACCTGAAATGGAGATGTCATTGCCTTCAATGTCCAGAAGTGCCCAGACTCAGGCATTGAGACTTCTAAAAATATCCCCCAGGTAATAGGGAAGCAGGTTTGGAAGCCAGAGTTAATTGGAGCCAGCCCTTAAGAATCGTATAAATCACAACGGTCCATTCTGCATTTGATCGTGCAGATGGCGCAGGACTGCGCAGTGTTCCGTGTCATTGCACATGGGGCCACCACGAGTCGTGGACTACTGGACAGCAGCTAACAATAACACAAGCAAAAACCAACCCGTTACCACGAGGAGCCATGTCTGCAAGCCGCTAAATACCTAGAAGGGAGTGCTGGATGATAAAGAGGGCACACATGTCCAGACTGGTCTGTGTAGGGCCCAAGCCTGTGATGTTGTCCAATCTTGCCTTCCCTGGATCCAGCCCACACCCTTGCGTCTGAGTTGCTGCTGTGTGCAGGTGCAGGTGGCACGGAGGACTGATTCAAGCTCATGAGGGTCAAGGTGCCCATTGGCAAAGCAGGCTCTGCCTGAGAGGAGCATCGTGCAGAGCCCACAAACGGATGTTGGCTGAAGCGTCGCTCCTCCGCTGTGGCTCTGACCCCAGCAGCCCACCAGTCCGGGACTCCTGTGGCCTGGTTGGGTTTGGGTGTGTGATTTTCTAGTTTCTTTGGGAGGAAAACATTGGGTCTGTTCACCTGTAATTCTCAGCTCTTTCAGGAAGTTCTCCTCAAAGACTGAATTTCTGCTTCTCCTGGAGCTATCAACTGCAGATGAGGGGCTCAGTGCGATGAGGCCTGGAGCCACGAAGCAGAGCCAGGGCTCTTAGGGAGTGCAGGGATGGGGTGCCGGGTGGGGCCATGACACTAGATAAGAGTTTCACTCTGACTGTCTTGTGGAGTCTAAGGTGTTGTATATGGTTAAAGCACTAATCAAATAGTGGACAGTTCACAGCCATGCCAAAAATCAACCATCACCACCACTGAGTCCATTCTGACTCCCAGTAGTAGAGTAGAACTCCCCATCTGTGTTTCAGCCTCATCTTTCTCCTTCAGAGTGACAGGTGGGTTTGAACTGCTGACACTGTGGATAGCAGTCCAACTCATAACCCACCATGCCACCAGGACTCCTAGTCTTGTCCACACAGATGTCCTGGAAAAGAAAAGAAAAGCGGGCCTGGAGATGTGCTTTTGAAAGCCCAGCCCCTGAAACTCCAGTGGAGCACAGTTCTGCTCTGAGACACATGGGGCTGCCCTGAGTCAGATCAATTCAAGGGCGGCTGGTTTTACACTCTTGAACCCACAGCTTCTGGGTGAGGGAAGTGTCAGGAAGGCAGAGATGTGGGTGCAGCCTTCTTCCTGTGGATGGGAGAGCAGGGAGCCCTCAACTCCCACCCGCCACCACCAGGGACAGACAGAGAGGGTCTGGGTTCTTTTTCAGAAGTGAGGGGAGTCTCCTGGAAATGACACCAAACTGTGGGTCACTCTGGGCCCTCCTGATACAAGGTGATGTTCAGGTCTTATTTTAAGGCAGCTGCCAGGGATACTCCCCACACGTTTAAGAAAAACCAGCAGCAACAGAGACCCCAGTGCTCATGGAGTGCTACTATTCTGATTCAAGCTGTTTCAGGTAGTCCTGAAGAAAGATTTGTTAGCAGTGGAGCATGTGTACACCTGTGTACACACACTGATGGACACTCAAGTATACTCACACATTTTACACTTGGATATACTCTACACACTTACAGCACAGCACATGTAATAGTTCCCCATCAGGCTGAGAGGGAGATGGTGACCAACTAGTTGCGTTGTCCTTGAGTTGACCTTGAATCAGAGTAGAACTGTCTCAGTGAGTTTACAGCACTGCAACTCTTCACAGGAGCAGATAGTCTCACCTTTCTCCCAAGGATGAGCTGGTCGCCCACTCTGCTTCGATAATGCCCCACCTGCTGTTATTGAATTAATTTCAACTCATAATGACCCGATGTCAAGTTTCCAAGGGTGAAAATGAGTCCAGAAGCAGACAGCTTTCTCCTCTTTTTTCCCCTCAGGAGTGACTAGTGGATTTGAACAGTCAACCTTGCAGTTAACAGTGCAAGGCTTCCCCAACAGTGCCACCAGGGCTCCTTAGAGGATAGCCAGGAGACAGTAAAAGAGAGAAAACCTAAAAACAAGTAGTGTTTTCTTCCTGCACCTTAAACCTTCATTTCCTTATTGAACATGTAAGTTTCACTTGCAGGGCGAGTCTGAAGTAGTACCACCACCTTTCTATCAGTTTGTCATCCTGGGTGACTTATGTGGTGCTGTGATGCTGGAAGCTACCTCACCGGTTTTTCAAATACCAGCAGGGTCACCCAAAGTGAACAGGTTTCAGCAGCGCTGCTGACTCAAAATCTAAAAATAGACTACAAAGAGGTAAGAGGCTGTCCACTTCAGAAATAGATACTGAAAACTCTATAGAGAGCATCAAAATTTTGTCACAGCTATTACCAAAAGATAAACCCTGCACCAGAATGGACTTTCAATGTGGCTGGGGAAGAGTTGTCTTCTCAAAGTAGAGTTGACCATGATGGCATGGATTGGGTAGCACCTGTGGAAGCCACGCCTGCAGGGCTTTGCTAAAGGAGCATGATTCCAAATGAGGAGAAACAGCTGCAGGAATCTCGTAAGGCCCTCAACAAGATGGATTGACACCGCGGCAGCAAAACGGGGCTCACATATAAGAACCCTTTGTGGGGCTGGTGCGAACAGTGTTTCAGTCTGTTGTGCCCTAGGCTGCAACAACTCAAAACCAACTCGATTGCACTGAACAGTAATTAAGTGCTATGTACCTGAAGGACACATCAGTCTATGGTACTTGTTTCAAGCAAGCATGGCCAAGTATGTGCCCTGTAACGAACTGTGATGCTAGAAAAATTCCTGTCACATGAAAATGACCTAGTTTGCATCTCATCAGAGCACACAGGAGCAAACTAAGAGGGAAGGTGAGAGAGTGGAACACAGCTTGGCCCACCAAGCCCCGAGGATGATATTACGGCTCAGAGCAACCAAAGCACATAAAGGACCAAAGGGCTGGCCCCACCATAAGACATGACACCCCTCACTGACCCATAGCACTATGAGGGACTACACTGGAGTCACAGTGCAGGAATTGTGCCAAATCTGACCCCACCATACCAGGGCAAAATACTAAGGGCATGCAGCAGAGCAGCAAGGGAAGCAAAGCAATGAAGTCTCAGAGGAATATCAAATATAGACTTTGGGGCCGGGGTGTGGTATCCCATCAGACTTGACTGGAAAACATTCATGAAGGTCAACAAACAGATTTGGAACCAAGTATAGGCTTTTCTTTTGTTGCTGTTTTATTTTTTTGTTTGTTTTCTTTTGTCATTTTGCTTTGCTTTGTTTTGATTTTGTCCTTACTATTATTTTTACATATCTATCTAGATAAGATAGGTGGGATAAACAATCCAGAGGAGAAAATAGTGGGAACAACAGTTCTGGGGGGCAAACTGGAGAGATGGACACAAGGGAAAGGAAGGGGGTTTGTCAGCAAACCCAGGGAAAGGGGAACAATAAGGGATCTAAAGTCAGTAGCAAAGAGAACATAAGATGCCTGGTGGGAGTTGATAAAATACAGTGTAGCAAGAGGAATTACTGAAACTGGAATGAAGGTCAAACATGATAGTGAGATAAGAGGAAAGTAAAAGGAAATAGTGGAAAGAACTAGGAGTCAAAGGACAATTATAGAGGTCTAAATGCAGGCATGTACATAAGTAAATATATTTATACATAATGACAGGGAAATAGATAAGTGTACATATATGTATATGTTAAGTATGTAGGTAGCAGACAGACATTGGGCCTCTACTCAAGTACCCCCTCACTGGAAAAAAAAACACTTGTTCTAATAATCTGGTGTTCTGTGATGCTCACCTTCCTCACAGGATCACTGAAGACAAAATGGATGTGTAAACAAATGTGGTGAAGAAAGCTGATGGTGCATGGCTATCAAAATAGCACCTGGGGTCTTAAAGGCTTGAAATAATCGAGCAATCCATCTAGCTGAGAAGCACCAAAGATCACATGGAGGAAGTACACCCACCTCTGTGATCATGAGGTGTTGGTGGGGTCAAGTATCAGGCATCAAAGATCCAGAACAAAAAAAATATATATCATTGGGGAGACAGAGTGGAGACCCAAAGGGCATCCGTAGACAATTGGACATCCCCTCACAGAAGGGTCACAAAGAATAGATGAACCAGTCAGGGTTCAGTATAGCACCAATGAAACATACAACTTTTCTCTAGTTCTTTAATGCTACCACCACCCCTCCATCATGACTTCAATTCTACCTTACAAATCCAGATATACAGATAAGTGCTCACAACATAAGAAATCCAGGACAGATAATGAGACTCAATACTGAGAGAGAGTAGTGGTATCTCTCAGGACCAATAATGAGAGTAGTGATACCAGGCGGATGAGGGTTAAGTGGTGGGAGAAAGGGAAACCCAATTATAGTGGTGGATATATAACTCCCTGCCAGGGGAATGAACAACAGAAAAGTGGGTGAAGGGAGACAGCAGTCAGTGTCAGATGTGAAAAAAATACTAATTTATAAATTATCAAGGGTTCATGAAGGAGATCTGGGTAGGGAGAATGAACTGATAGCTGATTTCAAATAGAAAGAAATTGTTTTGAAAATGATGATGGTAACATATGCACAAATGTGCTTGCACTATGGATGGATGAATGGATAGTGATAAAAGCTGTAAGAGACCCCACTACAATGATTTTTTTTAAAAAAGAAAGAAAATGCCCTAGTTATGTAGAAATTTTTGAGTTTCTTTAAAAGCTTCTTTGTCTTTGCTAAAGCAAGCCTCACTTGAGAGTTAAAATGCTTTCTGTCTTTAGTATCCCAAAAACCCTCTTTTCTAAGTAAACCTCTCTATCCTAAAATAAACAAACTAAAAAAACACAGGAATGCATTTTCAGGAATCACCTCACGTGCATTTTGCTTATCACCAGAAAACTGTATTGTCTAAATATCTAGTGCTGATATAACAAAAATACCCAAAATGGATGACTTTGACAAACATAAATTTTTTTCACAGTTCCAGAAGCCAGATATCCAAATCGAATGCACTACCTGTAGCACAAATCTTTCTTTACAACATCTGTAGGGCTAATATTCCTTGAAGATCTCTTTGGGTCTTTGCATCAATCTTCCCCTGGGTCTAGGCGATTCCCAACACAGGGACCATGGGTCCAAAGATTGCACCATGCTCCAATTCTTTCTCAGTCATAGTAGGTCTCTCCTACTCTATCTCTTACTCTCTTTTTTATTTTTTGAAAGATTTATCAAAGAAGACCAAAAATCCTCAGAACTGCACCAAGAGGCAAAATCATGATAAGTGGAGAAAAAACTGAAATTGTCAAGGATTTTGTCTTGGTTAGATCCATGATCAATGCTCATGAAAGCAGTCATCAAGAGATCAAAAGACATGCTGCAATAGGTAAATCTGTTGCATGATAACTCTTTAGAGTATTAAAGAGCAAGGATATTACTTTGAGGACTAAGGTGCACCTGATCGAAACTGAATGTGAAAGTTGGACATAGAACAAAGAAGAGCAAAGAAGAATTGATGCACTGTGGTGCTGGAGAAGAATATTGAAAGCACCATGAAGTACTAAAAGGACAAACCAATCAGTCTTGGGAGAAGGACAGCCAACGCCTTACATACTTTGGACATTTTTGTCAGTAGAGATCATTCCCTAGAGAAGGACATCATGTTTGGTACAGAGGAAGGGTAGCTAAAAAGAAGAAGGTACACGGAGATGTATTGACACAATGGCTTCATCAACGGGCTCAGGGATAAAAATGACTGTGAAGATGGCAAAGGATCCTACAATGTTTCCTTCTGTCTTATATAGCACCCCTATGAGCTGGAGCCAAGTCAATGGCACCCAAGAACAACACCACCAAGACAAAAAGTAATACAGGTCACACCTCAGGACAACCCTTGCTCATGGTTTAGCAGAGCTTCCAGATTAAGACAGCTAATGACAAAAAGTCTGGTGATTTACTTCTGAAAATTAACCAGTGAAAATTAGCTATCTATTACAACAAATATTATTTCATTCATTTGCTTTGTATATACCTTCAAGAGGTAACAAAAACTGATGAACAACTAACTTGGTCAAGTAGAGGGTCATCAAGGGGGAGCAAGATCATTGGTGAGGTGGATCAGCCTGATATCTTCAACAATGGGCTCAAAGACTTCAAAAACCATGGAGCTGGTACAGACTTGGGCAATATTTCATTGCATTATATGTTCATTCCACTCAGCAAGAGCTATCAAGTTTGTGTATTTGCCAGGTCCTAGATATATTCATGAAAAATACACCCATCTAATGATACTCCGTCTCAGACCCCATACAGAAACATCCCTATGTCCAAAGGAGTCACTTAGCATGTAATCAAGGATCCAGTTCTATCTCCAGTTGAAAATAACCCTATCAGGGAAGTTCAGGACATCACAGAAGAGTTAGGATAAGTGGGAAGAGTGTAGGTAGAAGCTGAACCCTGGGTTGACAGTCAGGAGCTTGATGATTTGTTGAGCATAGCTACCCAATCAGTAGAGACTCAGCTGTCAAACATCACAGAGCTCTCTTGTTCTACAGGTAACAGCGTCAAAATGTGAAAAGAGAATGGAGAACAGAGTTCTCTGAATGTGCCCTTTGTCCCACTCAATCACCAGTCAGACCACTGTCCTGTTCAGAGTGGCCCCCCTTTCAGGTTTGTTGATAGGGCTGAGGCATAGCCATGCTGTGTGAGCAGGACACTTCACAGCGCTTGGCAATTTACACCTGGCCAGCATTTCTCACACCTGAGCCTAGCTTCCAGGAGAAACACATGGCTCAAGTGAGCCTTCAAGTGTTCTGAACAGAGGGCACAGGGGAACACTCCAGATCACAGCTGTCACCCAAGCCAGGAAATGCCATCTGGAACTCTATGAGTTCGCTTCTGTTTGAAGAGTCCAGAGTGGCATGCTTCTGACTGGGCTTCAAGAAGCCCCACAGATTTGCAGAGAGTCAGACTGCCCGCCTCACCAGGACTGCACAGGCTTTCTCGGGGCAGACTTTCTCAACTCCTCTGCTTGTGTTGACAGGGGACATCTGACCTCGTCAGCTCACCCATACCAACACTCAGCTCCCAGCTCAAGGGTCATCCTCAGAGACCTTCCCAATGTACCCTGCTCTGTCCCATGTGCTCTCTCCTCCTTCTGACTCCTAGAAGCTCATTTTTCCTCTCATTTAGTACAATGCATATCATCTTGAACTTGTGTGTCTGGGATTTTCTTGCATCTGCAACTCAATATAAATCTAAATTTTTCCTCAGGCAGGAACAAAGCCTTACACTCCTTTCTTGTCACCCCACCCGCAATTCTCTCTGTCCCCCAGAGCATGCAGGATCTGTACATTATAATCATTGGGGCTATGCCATCTAGATCAGCCTTACACTGTGTACAAACAAGTATATCTACAAGCCTCCCAAACTCCAAACTCACTGCCATCGAGTCAATTCTGACTCACGAGAACCCTATAGGACAGGGTTTGAATGCACCTTTGAGTTTCGGAGACTAACTCTTCATGGGAATAAAAAATCTCACCTGTCTCCCAAGTAGCAACTGGTGGTATTGAACTGCTGACCTTGTGGTTAGCAGTCAGCTTGTAACCACTGTATCACCAGGGCCCCTGCCTAAGCCTCAAGGACAGGAAACGTGGGAATGAGGCTCAGTTTAGAGATTGCCTGAAGTCAAGGAATGTAACTAAGCAGGAAGTGCAAGTAACAAAGGGGTCCTAGTGGCTTCGCTAGATTTGTATTGGGCTGCTAGCTTCTAGGTCAGCAGCTGGAACCACCAGTGGTTCCACTCAGCTCCTGTAAAGATTAATAGCCTGTTGAACCGTAAGGAGCCGTTCTCCTCTCCCCTACGGGGTCACTATCAGTTGGCGTTGATTCTGTAGCAGGGGGGATAGAAATAATGGAGCAGACACCCATCTCAGAGGTCCTAGAATAGTTGCCTGAGAACTGAAGCCCTCTTGGCCTGTGGCATGATGGCAGCTCAGGGGAATGATGTGGCAGTCTGCTTCTGTAATAGTCTGTGATGTAGTTCTACTGCCTCGCGGTGTCACAAGCAGTCAGAATTAAGCAGTCAGAGCACCGAAACTGGTGTTTTTAAGGATCTCACAGAAGTGTAGTATCCATGTTTAGAGCCCGGCATCTCTGAATCAACTGCTTCATCTGCCACCTTTGTTCTTTCTTTGTTCACTCCTCTACTCTCATCTGCCTCAAAGCTTCTGCTCATTGCCTTCAAGTTGTGTTTCTCACCGCCAGGTGTTCTCTACTTAACTCACATCCAGACTCACCCTTCAGGGGAGAGACTTGGTCTCGGGTCACAATCCAACATTCTAATCTCTCAGTGGGCAGAGCTGTTGGAGGGTAAGTCAAGTAGTATTGCAGTTCAGACCTGCACGGATCTATTCCAAACAATCTAGATTGAACCTGTCTCTGTGATTAGTGGACGGCTGCAGACAAGCACTCCTGGCTTCTCTCAATGTCCTGTAGGATCCTTCAAATCAAAGTGCGGTAAAAGCAGTGGCTTCTGTGGGCCTCTGCTTGGCCAGTTCAACTCAAGGCAGAGATGCCAACTCAGGAGTGATGGCGTCTAGGGTTTGAGATTCTTAACAGAGTGTCTTGATAGATTTTCTCAAAGGACACAAAACAATCACAGGGGCCTCTAAGGAAAACTTTTTTTTTTCAGAAATATGAAAACTACATTGGTAAGAAATAGGCCATAAAATTTATACTGAGAAATACTGTTTTCCCAGGAGGACAATGCATCTGCTTCTTTGAAAGTAGAAAGGGCTTTCCTATGAAAATTCACTGGGAAATCTACAATCCACTCAGCAGCCTTGGTTTTTCCCCTGTAGACTTTTTTTGTTCTCAATCTAAACAAACAGAAAACATGTTTTGGATCCCTTAAGGATGGCAGAATTGTCATTTAGACGTAGTGGGAATCAGTGACCACATAATTCTTCAGGAAGGGCTTTCTATTTACTGTCAGATCAGCTTCTATTCCTAGCAACCCCATGTGCTACAGAACAAAATAGTGCCTGCACCCTCTCCATCCTCACGGTTGTTGTTTTAGAGTCAATGTGCTCCAGCCACTGTATCAAACCATCTCTTCGGTTTTCTCATTGACCTTCTACTTTACCAAACATAATTCCCGGGGCTGGTCCTTCCTGCTAGCATGTCCAAAGTATAAAAGATGAAGTCTCACCATCTTCATTTCCAAGGAGCAATCTGGTTGTACTTATTCCAAAAGAAATTCGTTCCTTCTTCTGGCAGTCTAATGTATTTTTCAGTATTCTTTGCCAATAACCTTAATTCAAATATATGGATTCTTCCCTGGTCTTTCTTATTTACTGTCTTGCTTTCACATACATAAGAGGCCATCAAAAATACCAGGGCTTCAGTCAGATGTATCTTAACCCTCAAAGTGACATCTTTGCCCTTTTTAAAAAAAATAAGGTTTTGTGCAGCAGATTGGCTCAATGCCAGATGCCATTTGATTTTCTAACAGTTGCTTCAGTGAGCACTGATTGGTAATCTAAGTGAAATACAATCTATGATAGTTTCAACCTTCTCTCTATTTATCAGACGATATGTATTGGTCGAGTTGTAATTATTCTTGTTTCTTTTGCATTTTGTTGAAATCCATAGCGAAGGCTATAGTCTGAGCTTTACCAATAAGTGCTTCAAGACCTCAACTTTTTCAGTTAGGCTGAGTCATCTACATATCATAGTCTTTTAACGAGTCTTTCTGATGCTAGAGACTCCTCCATACAGCCCAAGGATTAGAGAGATGGAAGCATCACTTTCGGTAGTGTACAGACTTAAATGGAGACTTTGCCAGTAACCAGTAGCTTTATAATTGGGTATTTTCAGTTAAGTAAGGGTTTGGATGATTGTGTAACAGTACAGTTGGCTTACCTTCTATGTCAGACTATCTCATAGATACCTAGTCAAGCTAGATAAATTATTTCTTTGTTCATAGACCATCGCTGGGCAAATCAGTCTGATCAGAGTAGCAAGACCTTACGGAATGAAAGAGATCAGTTTTTCCTAGAAAATCCCTACAAGGGGTGCTGCAAGCAGGGCCACCAACAGCACAGAACAACCTGTCTGGCAATGTGTGCTCCTTTACTTTCTACTTGGCCAATGGCAGATGTTTGAGATTCCTAAAGTGCTCTGCTTTAAATGCGACAGCTTGGCAGTAGGCGCTGGAAGCTGAATTAAATTTGCAAAGGAATAAGTTACTGTACATTGTACCTAGTAGTCCATTGTTGCCCTGATGCACTCTTCTAAATGTAATGCATTTTGTTCACACAGTGGTAATGTTTTCCTCCTTTATGCACCAAGAATGCACAGAGAACCCATTCTGGATCAAGCCTTGTGCTAGGAACTATGGACAACAAAAACAAGAAATCATAGCCCCTGTCTTCAAAGGACACATAATAGAATGAAAGAGCTTATGAAACTTGGCTGCTGAAGCACTCATCATTTTGCTACATATTTCTCCCTTCTGGTAAGGGACCAAGGAGGAAATGTCTTAAAGAATGCTATAACCATACCTTTAAACTAAGTACACGGTGCCTGGATTGCTTTTAGTCAGGACCCTCCTGTGGCACCATGGACATTGCATGTAAATGGGAACATTCTCTCAGGGTTGGAGAGTCTTGGAGTAGCTGGATCCTCTACTAACCCCAGTCCACTCAGTTGCTAATCCAGGAAGCTTCTAGCACTTCTTGTTACACTTGCATGTGCAGCATGTGAAAGCTTCATCCTAACATAGGATGGTTCTAAGAAGAGTGAAAATAGGAAAACATCATAAAAACAATAAGTATCCCACTCACCTCCTCTCCCCACTCTTTTCAGCCCCAGCATTACCAAGGCACAAAACAAGCTCAAACTGCTTAGCAATTCAGCAGGCAGCAATTGCCACAGTTTGCTAATAAAATGCCCAGCGGTACAGTTCCCATCAGAGATGCTTCTGGATGATTTGGGGCATGAAACATTTCAGTGAGAGATTAGACCATGAGTGGATTTTCATGGGGCTCTTGGCAAAGGTTATTGCAAACTCTATTGTCCACGGCTTTCTCTCTTCTCACTCAACCTTCTGTAGTATATATATTTTTTAGATTTGCTTAGCTATGCCCCTCACTAAAAAACAAAGACCAGTTATTCTTAGTTCCCGATGCTTTCTCCTAAATTATTTATTGTTTCGTCAATGTTCTGCTCACGTTCACTGCCACTGAGTTGATTTTAACTCACAACAACTCTAGAGGATGGAGCAGACCTGCCCCTGGGAGTTTGTGAGATGGCAATTTTTTACCAGAATAGAAATACTCACCTTTCTCCCAAGGGGTGACTGGTGTCTTGAACTACTGACCTTGCCAACACATAGCCCACTCTGCCACCAGGGCTGTCATAAAGTTCAAATACAAGTAGGCTTCTCGTATTTCAAAAGGTTTAGAGTTTAACCCTACACCCATCACAGGGCAGTGGTATTCAGAGATAGGATATCCATCTTCTTTTGAAAGTCCCAGATTTCATTCCCACTTCATAGGCTTGGGGGTTGTTAGGATGCTGACCACATTTCAGTGGAGCTTCCAGACTAAGACAGACTATGAAGAAAGGCGTGTTGATGAGCTTCTGAAAGTCAGTTGATGAAAATCCAATGAATCACAATAATTTGACCTACAAGCACTCAGCAGGATAGTACAGGATGGGCCAGCACTGTGCTCAATTGAGTAGGGGTGCCCCGTGAGCCAGGGGCTGTCTCAGCAGCAACTAACAAGCCCCACTCACTCCCACACACACACACACACACACACACACACGAAAGACCATAGCAAGGTTTTGTTTTTTTACTTGTTTGGAACATGCAAGAGGTTGCACACTTTAGGCTATCCTTTCACGTTTACATTTCTAACAAATACTGCATCAAGTAGACTCTTATGCTTTGCTACCGTCAAAAGCAACAATTAAAGTATATATAAATTCAAACTTTGTGTCCCAGAAACAAAGACTGAGATCTGTGGCATTTAGCCCAGGCTCTACCTTGACTAAGATAATGTTATACTGATGTTTGCACTGGAAGGAGCTCAACACTCGGTCATTTTGCTTGGCAACAGTAAGAGGTATATTGAGCAGATGCCATCATTGTTTTGACAAATGCCATGCACTCTCTGGTGTCCTTTAGCTCCCAAAGCAGTCGTTTTCTCTGACTCCCTTGCTGCCTCGATAGAAGACTTGCTCAAGACAATTTTTCTCTCACACACATACTTTGTAATTTGAATTTGATTCTTAAGCTAAAAGACTTGAAGTTACTTAAGATTATGAGCCCCAAACACAACCTTGCTATTTCTTTACCATAATTCTTAGCCGCCCATGGGTGATATCTTTAAACATGAAGCCTTCTTGACATTAGAGCAGGTGTCCTCACACTCCAGCCCACAGGCACATGCGGCCCACTGAGGACATTTATCCAGCCACCAGGTGTTTTTGCCAATGCTGCCTGTCCTGCTTAGTAGCTGACTCATCCCAGGCCTGCAGTGAATTTGTTCATAGCTTTTTTTTTTTAACTATAGTCCAGCCCTCCAGTGGTCTGAGGGACAGTGAACTAGCCCCCTGTTTTAAAAGTTTGAGGACTCCTGCATTAGAGTCTAACTCTCCTTGGAAGATAGTGAGAACAGTTCTGACATTCCTCCTTTATCCTTACAGCCCAGAGTTGCAGCTGTGTCCCTGGCATGGTCACTGTAAAAAGTTTCAGCCTCATAACCTCATAGAGGCTAGTGACAATCTGCATGCATTTACTAATGAGCTTCTAAGTGAGGTCCCTGGCATGGCACCTACTGTGCTCTGTCCGCTGGGAGAGGAGTTTTCCGAGCTGTGCCCACACATACCTGTCCTCTGCTCAACTGTTACTCAGGCAAAGTTCCTTCTCGCTTTGCTACAAGCACAGAGGCCGCTTCTTGGGAGCAGTGCCAAAGATCGCTCCACTCTTTCCTTGGCCAAAAATGTTCTTTACAGGATAGCATAGACATATCTGCTAATCAATTATTTAATCTGTCTCCCATTTGGGGATAAAAAAATTATTATAGAATCAATTCTTACTGATGATGATTCCGTGTGCGTCAAGAGTACCCCCATGTTCCTGTGTTAGGTCAGGTTCTCTAGAAAAACAAAACCAGTGACACTTCCTGTTGTATGCAGAAAGAGATTTATATCAAGACCTGGCTTACACCATTGTAGAAATATTAAGTCCAGTCTGATCCAGGTCAGGTCTCTATTAACTCATAGAAGCTGATGAACAGAAAGCCAGATGAGGAAGTAAAGATAGCAAGGGGCACAAGCTGGTGGATGTAAAGGTCTGAAGTTGGCCAAATCGTTCCACCATCAGTATTCTGCTAATGGCTCCTGGGATCAGCAGGAAATGCAACAAGATATCAAGGAACCAGATGCAAGATCCAACTCCAGCACAAATCAAAGGACCAAAAAGCATTCAACTCTGCTCAGTCTCTCTTATGTGAAAAGACTTATGACACCAAGGAGGTGTCATTGAGTTCTTTCATTACACTTACCCAGGAGTAAGTGTCTATTTGACATTATCCCTATCCACCATAGCTCCATAGAGTTTTCAATGTCTGATTTTTCAGAAATAGATTCCCAGGTTTTTCTTCTTTGTTGAGCTTTAGCCACCAACCTTTATGCTAGTAGCTGAGAAGTTATCATTGTTGAATGAATTCAAAGCGCAGTCCTATGCCAATGTGAATATATATTAACCATAGCTCCTCAGGTTTATACAATGTCTTGAGGATCCCAAGCAGTTCAGAAAATGTGTAGGAGTCTCTGGTCTTGGTCTGATCGGCTCCTCAAGTCTGCACAGATCCTTAGAAAACATGAGACTGAATGACGGGAGACCTCTGCTTCTGCATCCTTCGAGCCTCTGAGACCCTCTCTGTAATTCTCAACATCTCAGTATTGATGGCATATTCCCTATTCCACCCCCATTCCCCTGGGTGTTAGCTTCTTATTCCTGTTGTTATGTGTCACCACACAGCTGGCAGCTTAAACAGCTCAAGCATATTTTCTCACAGTTTCAAAGAAAAGACCTAGGTCTTCCCAGATTAATCAAGTATTCTGTTACTTTTGAAAGCTCTAGGACTGCATGTCAACCAACAACAGGGTGGACCAGGTTGAGATTTCCCTTTCATTTTATTTTCCTTTCTTTTCTTCTCTTGTTGTTATCCGTTCTAGCTTCTTGATGTCTATTACATCTCTGATTGGCACAACCCAAATGTTGAAGATTTGCATCCTTCCACTGGCATCATGTAAGAGAGGCCTGGCAACCTACTTCCATAAATATTGCAACCAAGAAAAACCTTGTACGCATGAAGCGGTCTTAAGTTGGAATCAACTCAATGGCGGCGAGCTTGACTTTTGGTTTTATAGGCCTCTGACTCCCATGATTTGTGGCCTCTTCCTCCATTTTCAGAGCCAACGATATCCTATTGAGTCTCTGTGCTGCCCTCCCTCTAGTTCTTGCTCTTTGACTTTCCTCTTCCCCTTTGAAGAATCTTTGTGATCACATGTAGGGTCCCTGCCTGGTGCAAATGTTTAAGCACTGACAACTAATCAGAAGATTAGTGATTTGAACCCATCCAGAGTTTTGAAAACACTGTGGAACGGTTGTACTTTGTGTACACAGTTTCGTTTTAGAACAGAATTAAGTTTAAGGCCAACTGATTTTAATTTGTGATTAGATTTGTGTCCACTTAGAGAACGTAAAACAGATTAGTCATTTTAAGTCTACATGGAGCCTTGATTCCTCTTCACAATGTGATGATATACATTGGAACATGGACCGTCTTGCAGGGAATTTTATTCTATCACATGCAGAAAGAAACTGAGAAAAAAAATCTAGAACTTAATCTGTGAAGGAACCACCCAAACCCAGTGACATCAAACTGTTTCTGACTCATAGCAAGTCTATGTAGGGTTTCCTAAGATGGTATCTCTTTATGAAAACAGCCTCTTCTCTCTTCCACAGAGCAGCTTGTGGGTTTGAACTGATGACCTGGCAATCAGCAGTCCAATGCCTAACCCACACCACCAGGGCTGCTTTGATAAGGAACACTTGTCAAAACCCTAATATTATCTTCCTCCTGCCAGCCTTACATCATGTACACTAAAGAGACCTTCTCTGTGGTCGGGACGACCGCAGAGTCTTTCTGAAAAGGTGATAGAGTTCCTGGCCTGCTAAAGCAAACTCGACTTATTTCCTGTTGATGCTCAGTTCACCCACTACTTAATTTCCACTTCCCTCACTTGAATTATTACTCTGCCACCCTGCCCTCAAGAGGACGTGATTTGGTAGGTGAAAAAGCCTATATGAGACACATGCTGATTTGCGTTGTTCTTCCTTTAGCTCTGTAACTCATTCTGTTCCCAGTGCATGACAGAAGCATCACTTCCCTTTTATTTTGCTTCTCAGTCACCTCTCCTTAAGTTTTCTCATCTGGAAAAATAGGTGTTTTGCTCTCCATTATTTATTGGACGGCTGCAGTGTCACTTCCGTGGGGATTGCAGGGAAAAGTAAAATCTCCTGCACAGAAGAGTTCAAAATATTTTCATAAATATAATGTTTTACTCACCACAAAATCCTCATTGAATTATAGGCGGGAGTAACAGAAATGGAGGCCAAGTACATAGAAAAATTGCTGACTGCCTTAAAAGACCATAATCAAGGTTTGGGAAAATGGTTTGAGTGACTGCCAGGGAAAACAGATAGCTGCATTTCTGCACTGTTTCCAAAACCAACCCGACATGCCACCAGTCCATCTGCAGATGTGGGAGTGTAAATTCACATAGATACCGACATTCACGCAACTCCAACCATTAGTCCATGTTTCACTCCAGAAATTCTGTTGAGAATCCACCATGTTTTAGACACTGTCACAGACACCGAAGTCATGGAGAAAGGATGTGTGGTACACATCCTATGGCCCTGCAGAATCTCAGAGACTGTGGGGGCAGAGCTGTACAGAAACCAGCTGTCTGAGGCTCAGTTTTTTAAAGAAGAAAAGCCAGCAAAGCCTATATATGTATATGTGTGAAGTAAATAGCTCAGTTGTAAAGACAGACAAGTTCCAAGTCCACGAGTCTAATGTCAGAATGGAGGCGTCTCCTGTCGCGAGTAACTGCTGGACCTGAAGAACCCAAGACTGCCGAGATGGCAGGTTCCAAGCTACAGAGGTGAATGGATCTAAGATTGACAAATAAGACAGCAAGCTCCTGATAACTCTCTGAATCAGTGGGCAAGATGAAAATGCACTGGCTCATTTCAGTGAACTAGAACAGTCAGGCAATGAGCCCCATGTGGGATCTGGAACCAGCAAAAATCAAGCAAGCTTTTCCAGAGCGTCATCTTATGTTGGGAGCAGACTGCACCTTACAGACAGCTATCTCGTGGGAATCAGTACATCAAAACCACTGAAAATCCTGGCTCAGATAAGTTGGCCCCATACCTTAGCTATCACACTTGCCTATGTGCTGAATGCTGCCCTTAAGTTGGACAAGAACCAGTGCAATAGGCTACCAAGAGTTTTCTGGGGAGGAGAGGTTTTCTGGAGTCTTGAGGACTCAGGTAAGGGATCAAAAAAGGAGGAAGACAAGGGGAGCAGCATGAACAAGACATAAGGTTGAAAGAGGACAGTGCCTTAGTGAATCCTCAGAGCTGTTAACTATGGAGAAAATAGAGAAGGTTCCAAAAGTCTAAGGGCGAGTCACCAGGAGTGAGAGATGCCTTGATTCCAATTGAATCACACATGCACAGGAACCACGTATCTCCTGACCCGTGTCAGAATTTGTGCACAAAACATCACTTGAGAGCCAGGGAAAAGAGTAGGAAACAAAAATGCTCTGGTGTTGGGAGCACCAGCATCTCTGGGCTTATGGTGTAAGTCCCACAACGGCCAGGCCGGATAGACTAAGGCTCTTTAAGGACGCCTCCCTGGCAAACATGGAGTTCTGCAGGCGTGGTAGAGTCAAGAGAAGAGCGCAGATTTCTATTTTTCTTTTTTAAAAAGAGCAGATGTAATTACTTCAGTGTATGTACTTGTGTTGAGAATTCAATCAAGCGCCTTTAAAGAAATCAAATAAACCTTTGCTGGAGAAGCGAACAGCAAGAAGGATTCAGTGGGAGGCTGAGCAGAGCCCGCTGAGCAGAGCAGTGCCAATGGGCCCCAGGGGAGGCGCGCAGAAGCTGGAGAAAATGTAATTTTAAAAGGACCGGATCCCAAGTGCATAAACTCCAAACAGCATTGCAGCAGACATGTCACAGGGGCAGGGGAGCACAAGACCACGTGTAATTTATGGACTATTAATAAGTCAGCCCCAGGAGAAACCCACCGCCAAATGGGGCATCTAGCTTACCCCCCAAGGCTGCCTGTCTCCACGGTCCAGGCCAGCTGTCTTTCTGAACAGAGAGAGAAGCAGAAAAAGCTCGCATTCTTGCTGCTAAAAATAAAGGGGGAGGGGAGTCCATGTGAACATGGAACAAATATAGCACTAGAAAGTTCCAGAACCACTGTCTTTGGACTTGTCTTCACTTCTAGTCTCCTCCAGGGCTGACAAGGTGCCGAGTCTGGTGTGACCTTTGGAATGCCATGACCCCTCTCCAGACCCTACCTCCCTTTACTCCGATGGCATTTTCCACAAAGTCCGATTTCCTAGGGCCAGCTCAACAAATGACCACAAAGTGTGTGGCTCTAGACTGGAGAAGTTCACTCCTTCACAGTTCTGGGGGCTAGACATCTGAAGTCTGAGCATCTGAGGGGCCATGTTCTCTCTGGAGTCTTTTGGGAAGACTGCCTCCTCGAGCGAGGTGCCATGTGTCCCTGGGCTCCTGGCCACATCACTCCAAACTCTGCCTTCCCCTTCAACTTGGCTGGCATGTCCCTGTTTCTCTCCCTTTTCCCCTTCTTCAAAGCACACCAGTTATATGGAGATCCAGGGCCCACCTTCGTGACCTCATGTTAATCAAATTCTCTGCAATGTCCCTGTTTCCAAACAAAGTCATGTACACAAGTCCCCAGGCTAGAGCTTACACATGAGTATTTCAAAGGGGGTTGGAGGGACACAGGTCGACTCCTGACACATAAGAAGCTCACCTTAGTTCAAGCTCACTCACCCACCACCCACCCACAGTCACTGAGTTGATTTCAACTCCTGGCCACTCTGGGACAGATTGAAACCATCTCTTTGGTTTCTGGGGCTATAAATCCTGATGGGAGCAGAAAGGCTCGCTCACAGCTGGTGGATTTGAACAGCTGATTTTGGGGTTGGCAGTCTCATTCAGAGGCTGCTTAAAACATAGACAGGACAAACTGGGGACCAGAGTGCCCATGAGGTGAGGCCGCTTTACACTGTAGGGGATCATCCGACACTAAGACGGAACCCCTAGATGATTGTGGGCACAGGGTTTGTGGACACACAGAAAGGTTGGTGTGTTCAATGCACCCACGTGTGCGTGCGACGTGAACGAAAGGGGACTTCAAAGAACTCAAATTATCCTTGGCTGAAGATGCAAAAGGCAACTCCACAGAAGAAGAAACCTCTAGCAATCTGCTTCCCAAACACAGACCAGAGCCAAGAGAAAGCGCGATGGTGCAGTTCTACTTTGTAATTCATGGGGCCACCGTGAGCCGGCAACGGGCTTGGACTTGTTTGTTTGTTTTTCAAGGTGGTACAGACTGTTCACACATTGAGCTGTTAACTGGGGTTCCTCCAATGAAAACCCTGGTGATCTACCTCCAAGAGAAAGATTTGCTGCTGAGAAGCAGACGGTGCCCAGTTCCCGTCTGACACACTGGGGCTCAGGGGGCTCCAAGGCAGAGTCTACCTGAGGGCAGTTGGGTTTTCAGCCGCAGCCGTTTGCTCCCTTTTTCATGGAAACCAGCCCAGGCCAAGACTCAAGGCTGAAGGCCCAGAGAAGCACCTGGGAATCTTTGCATCATGCTGACATCCTGTCACCAGGAGCCACCCGGGCCTCTCCCTCAATTGGATGTGCATAGCCAGAAACCAAAGCATGCCCTTCCAGCACCAAAGCTTCAACTACAGATCAACCATCTTCAGAGCTGCCTAATGATACTGCAAAATGCAAAGTGTTGTTGCTAGGAAAAAGCAGTGCTTCCTTTGAGCAAGATGATACCGGAACAGACAAAAAGGAGCCAGAGCATAAAGTTGGCAAAGAACTGCCGAGAAATCTCTTCTGCTTCATTTCCCTGATGCACTTCCTCTCACATGAGAAACACCACAGCCTAAGTGAGATAGGAGAGGAAGGGAAAACTCACCAAGCATTTCATGATAAATAAGAAAACCCTTTCAAGGAGGGAGTGAATGTTAGGCACACATCCAGTCTGTCTTCAAATCCTGGCCTTTCTAATCCCAAATGGGACTTTCTTACCTGGTAAATGCCACTCGTCTCTAACACTGTCCTACTGTGGTGCCTTTCACAATAGCTAGGATGCTGGAAACAAATGCCACTGGTCTTTCAAATACCATCAGGATGTACGAACTACTCTCAACAGTTTTTCCAGACTCAAGACAGACTAGGAAGACAGACCTGGTGGCGGGCTTCTGAAAATGAGCCAATGGCAACACCGTGAGTCACTGGAGAATATGGTTGGAGACATGCTGGAAGATGAGAAACTGCCACATTGGAAGTCCCTCAAAACGCACCCTGTCCTCCACAATGACCTTGAGCATGCTGAGGGTCCTGACCACAATGCAGGGCTGAGCCTCCGTTTCTTCTGTTGCACACAGGTCTCCACAAGGAGATGCAAGGCAACTCACAACCACCACAAGTGCCTCTGAGTGAACAGATCTGCTCCGGGCATTCAGTGCTGACCTATGCTCTGGAAGGAAACCCTGCATCTCCTCCACCAGCATTTCAAGGCCAGCACAGGATTGAAGGGGAGAGCAAGCAGGGAAAGTTGGACATTTCCAGAAGTAAGGTGTAGTGGGTACATAGCTGGCCATTATAAAACAAGCCCTAGATGCAAAGCAAAATGTTCCTTAGTCAATGGCAGCCCCCCAGTGTAACAGCTCGCGTCCGCTTTGCTTAAGATGTTTCTAAGGATGACACCTCTTGTCTGGTGGCCATGCAACACTAAAACCAGTTGGAGCTCATGGACATTCATCCCACTCACTGGTTATTCATCACTTTCCAGATGTTGGAGCCTGGCTTCCTGTGGAATTGTTGGCCCTGTAGACAGAACATCAATAGACTATCAGTAGGTGGGACTGGACTCTGCCAACTGCTAGGAGAAAGTCCATCTGCCTCCTCCGCTCTTTGTCCCCCCTCATGGGCAATGTCCCTGTGCAAATAAGCCCAAAGTGCTTTATCTCCTGAAGGTCATAGCACCATGTGTCTCTCAGGTTTAACACAGATAAAGTAATGCAGCCTTCCAGAGTTGTCAAGCCCCCAGATCTTTGCCATCCCAGAGAGTCTTGAAAACAACATCTTGCCGTGGACAGGCACACACAGGCTGGATGGGTGTGAGCGGGAGAAGCCTACCCAGGAATGTGCTTGAGTTTGACACAGGGCACTTATATATACATATTGGCATTTACCTTTGCTGCAAATATACCATGATTGTTTGGGTGCATATAGGAGGTAAGGTGAGGGAAATTTATTAGATGTAATCGAACACCTGGAAATGAGTCCCTGGGTTTTGGCACTTGGGGCTGTGATCCCGGGGAGGAGATGCCAATTGGCATAAACTAGTCAAGAAAGACAAGATTATACATCATACTTAATGAGCAATGATTGGGGTCTAAAAGCTCATATTTAGCCATCTGCGGTGGAAGTATTGCTGTACCCCAGAGGGAAGAAGATGGATGAAAAGAAAAAAACCCATAAAATAATTATCCCAAAGGACTAAGGAACCATGCTAACATCAGTTTCTACAAATGTAAACTAGAGAATACTCAGCTACCACACCACCAATTATTCTGAAAGGACTCACATTAGAAAGTCCTGAATAGAGTGAGAGAAAAATATGCAATAAAATTCAAATTCATAAAAGACTGGTGGAATCTTCAAGACTGTGATTTTTAGTCACCCTTCAGGTCTTAAAATGATCTCACCCCAGGCTCAGATTTCAATCAAACAATAGTCAAGTCCATAGTGGGAGCAGCTATACACGTGAGATAGGCGTGCCTTGGAATAATCAACTATTTAAGATCTAAAGGCCAGCCTTTGCCCTTTAGATCAAAGTTCAATGGGTTCAGAAAGGAGGATTGAAAAAGGAAACAAAGGCAGGCAATGTCATAAGTGATGATGGTACATTGAGGGGGTTGCAATGAATACAATGTGCATAAATTGTTTGATAATCTGCTCTGCGAACCTTCACCTAATCTGCAGTCGAAAGGGATCGTTTAAAAGCACTCAGGAAAAAATAAATAACATTTTGGCAATCACTGTTCTCCCAACTGTCACTTTAGCTTTAGCTTTTTCAGAATATATGCTTGGGGTCGGGGGTGTGTGTGTAAAATTTACAGTCTGCAGCTTTTTCAGATTGGCTTCTTTCACTTCTTTTATATATACCCTTAAGGTTTATCCATGTTCTTTCATAAATTGATAGTCCTTGTCTTTTTATTGTTGAATAATACTCGATTGTGTGGATGTTCCACAATTTGTTTATCCATTCATAATTGAAAGAGTTCTTTGTTGCTTCCAACTTGGGGTCTCCCAAGTTGACCTACAGTTAATGAAGTTCATTATGGATGAAATTAAAAGGCGATCAACAGTTTTATCGACATTTTAATAAAGTAGAGGGGCAAAAAAAAAGAGGAAGACCAACCATGGATCAGCACAGTGACTGTAACAATGGGTTCAAGCATGGTACTTGTGAAGATGGCAAAGGACTACATAGTGTTTCATTCTGTTATACATGGTCACTATGAGTTGGAAGCAGCACAGCAGCCCCTCACACCAAAATGAAGCTGCTATAAATGTTCGTGTGTAGCCTTATATGTAGGCATACCTTTTCTAGAGATTTGATAAATATGTAGGGTCATTACAGCTGTATCATGAGAAGTCTATGTTTAGCTTTTAGGAGTTGCAGGGGATGGGAGAAAGATGAATACATGGAACAGACATTTGAAGATAGTGAAACCATTCAGTATTATACAATTGTGGATTCAAAGCATTATGCATTTGTTAAAGCCCATAGAGCTCTACAACACAGAATGAACCCTAGTGTATGCTACAGGCTTTAGTAATAATGTATTAACATGAGTCTATCAATTGTAGCAATATACCAAAGAATATATACCAAACAATATATCATCTACTAATAATAGATGGGAAAAATGCACAGTAGGAAATGACATATGGTAGCTCTGTAGTTTTCAGCATGCATTTTCTGTAACTCTAAAACTGCCCTCAGTTTACTCAGTGTTGGCATAGCACCAGTGCCCGAAATGTATGACTTTAAAGAACAGTGTGGAGGCAGAAGACCAAGTGAGCATGTTTTCCTTGTCTGTAGCCCTGGGTGTTGCTTGCTTTTTAGCAATCCACACTGGGAAGTCACCTTTCCGAGCACCTGCCCCTCTGTGCTAAATGTGCTCATTTTAAAGCTCAGAAGTGATGAGATTCAGAACCCACCACGTTCTAGGAGCCCTCATGGAATAGTGGTTTAATCGAGGAGCCACTGTTCTAAAACCACCAGCAACTTCTCAGAAGAAAGATAAAGACTTTCTTCTCCCCTAAAGACCTACAATCTCAGGAAGCCATAGGACTAGATCTCCCCCGTCCTGTAGGGTCACTGTGAGTATGCATCGAGTCAATGACAGCGATCTGTTTTCTCTTTTGTTTCTGTTGGGAGACTCGGATAGTGCTACCCAGGAGCCCTGCTGGCCGAGTGGTTGCGTGTGGGCTGCAATCCACGAGGTCCACAGTTTCAAGCATGCCACGGGCGAAAGACAGGGTTTTCTACTCCCATAGTGAGGGACAGTTGCAGACACTCTCCGGTCAGTTCTACCTATGAGGTCGGCATCGACTCAAGGATGGTGAATTTCCTTATTTGCTGAGTACCATTTTATTAATAGAACAGAGAAAATTTCGGTTTCCAAAACTCGATTTCCAGATCTTGTTTACAGGTACAGGCTGGAGATGGCAATACATTTTGGAAGGGGGCAGGGGAGCGCCATTCAATCCGTGAACAGCCGCCACACGCTACTGCAATTAAGTCTTTTCCAATCCATAGCGACCCTATGGGACGGAGTTAGGACTGCCCCGGAAGGTTGGTTTTCAAGCCTGTCATCTTTGTAGATGAGGAGTTCGTCCTTGGTTAACCTGGAAGGGCAGTTCCAAAGAGGAAGGCCCTCAACGAGATGGATTGCCCCCGTGGCTGCATGCATGGGCTGAAACGGAAGGACACTCGTGAGAAAGGCGCAGGAGCGGGTAGGGCTGCCTGGCAGTGCGCCTATGAGTTGGAACTGGCTTCTTGGTCCCCAATCGCAACAATTCTGCGGAAGCGTTCTCCGTCGTGTTTCCCCCACGGAGTGGCTGGTGGTCTCCAACCACTGACCGTGCAATGGGTCCTTGTTCACTCCAACCTCCTTCGTCTGATCCGTATCCCAAACTAAGCTAATCACACTGCTAGGGTAGTCAATTCCAACTATTCATCCTAACTGGAGCACACAGACTCATTTTCCTCTGGAAAGCAGTGAGTAGGTTTGAACCACCACCTTGCAGATAGCAGCCCAATGGTTACCCCATAGAAGCATCATTCGGGAAAAAAATTTTTTTTTTAAACTCAATGCCATCTAGTCGATGCCAAATCATAGCAATCCTATCGGATAGGCTAGGGCTCCCCTGTGGGCTTCACAAGAGGGAAATGCCTTGTATTTCTCCCACAGAACAGCTTGTGTTTTCAAACCGGCTTCCATGTGGTTAGCAAACCTAAGGGCTCCTATTTGATCTAGAGCACGCTCTGAAAACGGATGTATCTCCTGAAAACATGTCTAAAGTACGTGAGATGAAATCGTGCCATCCTGGCCTCTAAGAGCACTCTGGCTACACTTCTTCCAGGACAGATTTGTGTGTTTTTATTTTCCCTTTTGCCAACTCCAGTACTATTTCATATTCTTTGCCAACACCATAGCTCAAATGCATCCATTCTTCTTTGGTCTGTGTCTGTCTAGCCCCTCACAATCCCTTCTTGCTCTAATAGCGCAGTATCTGTAGCCCCAGACAGGTGGCTTTTGTCTTTGCTTCCTTCAGTCTGGCTATGAGAGACCTCATTCAAAACACATGGCTCTCTGTCCTCTGCTTCAAGATGTGTGCTTATAAAAAATGAAGTCCCTTCCCAGCATTCCACCTGCCCGAGCAGAGAGCACTGTCAGATAGAAGATAGGGATGCCAATAACCCGTCCATTCCACTCTGAAGCCCTGGGGTGTGGCAGGTTACCCATTTGGCAGCTAACCCACAAGATCAATGGTTTGAAACCACCAGGCGCTCTGTAGGAGAAAGACGAGGCTTTCTACTCTCAGAATAAGTTACGGTCTCAGAAACCCTCAAGGGCAACTGTACACAAGACTACAGCATCACTCTGAGTTGGAATCAGTTGGCAATGAGTTTTGGTCTGGGTTCATTCCTGACCAGCTGTTTACTGAAAGCTTGGAGTCTGAATTTGTCCAGAGGTGCCTCTGAAGAAAGCCCTGGTGATATACTTCTTTAAAAACCCATCATTAAAACCGCTTTGGGTCTACCGTATCTCATATGAGGGCACCATGAATCAGAAGAGACTCAATGGAACTGGTGGTGTCCTCCTGGCAGCCCACAGACTGCTCTCACAGGGTCTGCTTGTCTCCGCAGGGACTCAGAGATTTGCCCTGGCCCTGGCAGCAGCCTATGTAATTGCCGAATCAGAACTCACCAAGCTGAATGGAAAATAAATGCACAAGAGCTTCCCAAGTGCAGAGTGCTGAGGGCCAGGGGCTTCTCGCTCTCCTGAGGGGCAAACACACACACACACACACACACACACACACACACTGCAATGTTTCCAGCATCCAGTCCAGGGGACAAAAAAAAATGAACTGAGCTGGGTGGAAGTGAAGCACAATGAGTCGTCTGCAGGTAATTCCCAGTCTTGGGCTGTCCCCGTTTTGGGTGCTATAATTCTATTTTAGAATCTTTACTTTCATCCTCCTCTATGAGTCTAACAACAGAGACGAAGCTAACCTCCCATTTGTGTCAGAGAATCTTCCTCTATTTGGATAATATGTCACTCTCGTCTCTGCTACTTGCTGGTTGACTGAGTCACATCTCTCTTTACTAAGTGGAGCTGAGGGGAGGGCAGAGGGTGGGCGTGTGTGCACCGGGGACTCTAGGGGATGCTGATTAGGAACTCACCGGCTGGCGTCTCTCAGCCGTGTCAGAGGGAACAGAGAAGGTGGGCCGGCCCTGAGCAAACTGCCAAGGCCAAGTGTGGGCGCTGGCAATTTCCAGTGTTCTGTCATTCATTCCAGGAACCATAAAGCAAGTTTAAAAAAAATATACACAGAACCTGTGTATTTTCTTCAGAAACCCAGCTTTAAATTCCAAGGAGCCAAGATACTCCCAGATTGTCCTACTCGGAGGGATCCTGAGGAATTTCAAGAGGAACTTGTGAAACAACTCTAGGTACCACGAGGTGAGGGCATTCGCACCTCCTGTGCAGGAACTGTGGTTTAATACCAGTTAATGTACCTTGCACACAACCATCCACTCACTGCCAGCAGGGGGCTTTTGTGTTGCAGTGATGCTGACCAGGTTCAACCAGAGCTCCCAGGCTAAGACAGACTAGGAAGAAAGGCCTGGTGATGTTTCTGAAATTCAGTCAATGGAACCTGTGGCAGTCATGTGCTTGATGTCAATTTCATGATTGGAAGTCTAGGGGTGGAGTCTAGCCCATTAATCTGGAGATAGCCATTGAGTAACCAAGGAGGCCTCTGTGTGGGCATGGCTTTCTACTGAGACTTCTGTTAAGTCTGGCGACATTTCTCTCATGGAGATGAGAGACCATCTCCCTAGTTGTGGAGAGATAGCCGAGACAACAAACTATGGACAAGACAAGATGGAAGCGTCCGAGGAGCTGGAGGAGTTGGAGGAGAAACCACACAGCCTAGCACTGATGGTACCAGACCTCTGAAGCTGGGGAAGCCACATGGAGACCCCTGCCAGCGCTGAGTTGCTTCGACCACTACTGGATGCTGTTGATGGACCCTGAGCCCTAGAAGTGAGAACCCATGGGGAGACCCCTGCCAGTGCCAGGATTCTGCACCCACTGACCTGTGACTTCCTGAGTCAGAAGTCAGTTTACCTTATAGACTGACATCGGGCTTATGGGCTAATATCTGACTTATGACTTTGAACTGGATTGGGTTGGGATGCTTTCTCAATGTTCCATTCATCTTATATTTAAACCTTGCCCTTGTATCCATATGTGTGTCTTTAAATTTGTTTCTCTATTCTACCCAGACTAACACAGAACCTTATGAAATACAATAGTTGGTTTTGCAATGAATCATGGGGATGGCACAGGACTAGATAGTGTTTTGTGCCATTATGTGTTGGTGGGTCACTGTGAATTGTGGACCAACCTGACTGTAACTAACAACAAGACAGAAGAGACAAGACTGCTCAGAGACCCACGGAATTTATTAAAACTTGCTCTGGGACACAAGGAGAGGAAGACAGTAGAAGGACTTTTTCCTTTACTTTTTCCCTTTCCTCTGTACCTTCATCCCTAATCCCTCCCAACAGCACAGGTTCCGCTCAGCTGGTTCTAGCATGTAAGATGTGATTCTGTGAGAAGTTTGAGCCAGGTCTACCAGCTCAGGAGAGTGGTTAGTTAAATACTGGAGGATGTCAAGAGCTGATCGAGACTTGGTGGTTTGTAATAGGCCATGGTAAGAACACTCCAGCCTGGAAACTGCCAACACTGCAGTTCAGCAGCCCCCTCCCTGCTGAGTTGGTTCATCGGCATGCAGTTGGCCTACATCCAAATTCCACAAGCTCCTGTAGTTGGCAGAAGCACAATGAGTTCTGAAGGAGTCCCTGGATGATCACAAGGGGTGACGTTCTCAGCTACTTACCCAAAGGTTGGCACTTTAGGTCCACCCTGTGGTACCTCAGGATAAAGTCTTGATGATCTTCTTCTGACGCCTCACAGTCATTTCAAACCCTACTGGAGGCAGGCCTTCTGTGACCCACCAGGGGTTGTCATGGGTTAGAATTGCTTAGGAGGAAGCAATGATTGTTTGGGTTTTAGTGATGGGTTGGGTTCCTCTCATCTTGTTCTCTATTCTGGATGATCCTTGAAGCTGACTGGACACCCTCCTTTGTAGAACCATTACAAGCCTTAGAACTATTCACACTCTCACACATTCACAGGTTCACAATCTCACCCTTGGGCAGGGAGCATGGAAGCCTGGGGTCAGCCTGATGAGACACTGCACAAAGTTACACTCTATTCTTTCTCGTTAGTCGTCATGGACTCGTTCTGGATTCATGGTGATTCCACATGTGTACAGAGTATATCTGTCCAACATGGAGTTCTCAATAGCTGAGACCTTTTGAGAAGCACCTTGGCAGGCCTCTCCTCTTCTGAGGCATGAGTCTGCGCCACCAACTGGCCAACTAAGCATCGAGCTCATAGCCCTTGGTGCCACAAAGACTCTGCATTCAACGAGGCACAACACCAAAGATGGAATATCTTCAAACCATATGCCACCTGGGGCCCTAACAGGAAAAAGCAAGACAAAAGACCTATCTCATATTGCTTTTAGTTTTTCCCTCCTTATGACTGTGGTGAATGAGTGTAGAACAAATCATTTAGCTCTGCCACGTTCTTCATGTGCATCAGCGACTCCATGAGAGTGATTCTGCTCGTCACACTATTGGACCACTGCCCTTTCCCATCCTTCCCAGCATCCTTCACAGGAGGGCAGTGGGTCCCCTTCCCCCACCTTCCAAGTGTGCTTCTAAGTTTCCACTTACGTGCAATCAGACAATATCGATCCCTTTTTGAGCCACGTATCCTGTGACCTGGTGACATACTTTTAAGAAGAGAAATAATAGTCCTGGAAGCTGGAAAAGGAAAGAGCTAGGAGCCTAACTATTCTAACCTCTGTTAGCTGGTGTCTCAAAGGGTGCACAATCCTCGGTGACTTGGACAAATGAGAAAAAGGCTTCCCGTGCAGACGACCGCTGACAATAAAGCAGGTGACACTGGAACTGTGCTGGATTGACCTGTAAGCTGGTGTCAGCTGCAACCTTCCCCTCATGAAAGAGAACACCATGATGGTGGAGCGGGAAGTTGAATTCTCCCAGAAATGAAGGCAGAGGGAGGGAAAGGAGCACACACATGTCTGGAGCAGGGAAGGAAAGTGGTGCATTCTCCCTGGCCACTCTGGAGAAACACAAGCCTTGAGACATTGCTGTTAAGCCCATGCACCACAGGCTGGAGACAAACTATCAGTCTGTAGGTTAGTCATTCATTGGAAGCCATCTCTATTTGTTTTCTAAGGAGAATTATGTTTACATCACTTAGGCCATTGGAAAGCACATCAGGCACCTGCTGGAACGTGGATGAATCTTAAAAAGAAGCTGTGAAGTGAAATAGATCCATTACAAAAGAGAAAATGTATGTCCCACTGATAGCAAATGTCCGGAATAGCAAATGAATGGAGGGTCAAGTTCTTTGTTTGTTTGTTTCTTTTACTTCTTCTTTTAAAAACACATCAAATTTTCCTTAAAAAGAAATTTCACCCTTTAAAAAATTATATCTAGGAAGATTTTTTTCCATATGGAAGCTGATAGATTAACTGTTCACAGCAGCTGATATGGGGGACAGGAGGGGACTGGAGATGTGTGCTAGCTCGTTGCTCATGATCAAATATCAAATGCTTATCTTAGGCCTTCTAATCCCAAGCCCAATGCATTTCTCCTCCATGAAGCCCAGACTTAGGACATGCCCTTCTCTGAGTGCAGAAAGAGATGGGTCCAATGATGGGACAGAGTAAAAACAACACAGCACGAAAAAAGCTTCCTCCCATCGAGTCAATACCAACTCATAGCAGCCCAGTAGGACAGGGTTGGCCTGCCCCTGTTGGTTCCCAAGACTATAATTCTTCATAGGAGTAGAAAGATTTAACTTTCTCCTCTGGTGCAACTGGTGGTTCCAAACTGCTGACCTTCTGGAGTGCAACCTGACACGTAACACCTTTTCCAGAACAGAGCAAACGTCTCTTCAGAACAACCCAAAATACCAACTGCGAGCCTCTCCAGAACTACACAAATTTAATGAAACACAAAATAGAGGCCTTTAAAATTCCAATTGAATATCCCTAGGATTTTAAGCCACAGCTAAGCAAAGGTAATTCTGTTTCATTGATGTAGGAATTAGTGAAATCACAGAAATATATCCAAGAGGATGTAAGCCTTCATCAGAAAAGAGGATGCCAGCCTTAATCACTTGAGAATACTAACTTTTATACTGCAAAGGCAAAGTTATGCAACAGGAAACATATCTATGGTGCATTAAAGGTAGAATCAAGCAATAAGAATGATGCAGAGACATGGTGGCTTCTTATAGAATTGAGTATAACTTGTTAGAACAGAGAAAATACCCTCTAATGTCCCCACCCCCCACCCTTTGAACGGATGTTGTGTGGAGTCACCCCACAGGTTGCTAGTTGACCCATAATCCTCAGCTACATGGTCACTGCTTGGAATGACCTGCCCAACACATTCTCCTCCCTTGCAAGTCCAGTTACTGGTGTTCCCTAGAGAAGGACAGCAGAAGAGATGGAATTTCATTATCCACTTGCTAGAATTCGGGACAGAAAGGAGTTTGTGGGAAGTGGGCTGGAACATGGGTCTAAAATTGGAACTGTGGATAACAGGAGGACTTAACTGGACTATTCTTTCCTGCCATGAGAACTCACAATGGGTGTGGGTGTTCTGGGCTTGTGTAAATCTGTCTTGCCCCAGAAAATGTGCTTGCCAATCTGGGCTCCTTTGGCCAAGGAGAAGCTGGTTGTTCTGAAATAACTTTGCTTTCCCCAGTACTAGAGTGAACCCAGCCATGTTTGGAATGTTTGGCATGACACTATTCTAAAACTTGAATAGGAGAGACGTGTATCTTGGCAGTTGTTGTGTATCATCACAGTGCTTCTGACACGTACAGACCCTGAGAGACAGAGGGTGGGCTACAGTGGGTTTCCTAGAGTGTTCAGCATTATAGAAACAGACTGCCAGGTCTTTTCTCCTGTGGAGTTATTGGGGGTTCCAATTTCCCACCTCTTGATTCACATCAAAGCACTTCACCACTGTACCAGCAGAGTTACAAGTGGAACAAAAAACTACTTTTCACTTCTTGGTACCCCTTCCCTCCTCAAGACTGGAAAATCAGATCCAACTAAAAATAGGCTCTTGCAAAAGAATGACAACAGCCCATTGATAAGAACTAGAAAGGGATGGCAATGGCTGCTGTCCTTCAGAGGTGAGGTCTTAACAACACTGCTGCTCCTTGCTTAAACCCTCAGCAGGCCTTTATGAGAGCAACATTTTGCCCTTGCTTCTACCACCCCAGCCCACAGGAGGTTTGTTTGGCATCATCTCCAGAATATCTCATTCCTCCATTTCCTTCCTTCTTTGGAAAACCAGGATCTCATACTTCTTGCTTCTCAGTCTAATCTGCTGTCTTCCTCCACTGTCCACTTTTGAGACATCCGACATTCTCATGATCTTTCCCTGGAGGCTGATATTCATCCTGACCACTCTACTCAGAATCTCCCTTGCTATCCTGACTGCCAGATCTTGCTAATGGCCTCCCCTTGTGCTCTCTGTCCTGGACCTTTCTTATCTGCAGGGTATCTTCCCCTCCATTCACTTTCTCTTCCTTTCTCTGCTACTTGCCAGATTCTTTCTGGGCATTTTCAAGGCCATCAAATGCCTGTAAAAGTATTCACAGAAAGGGATGAGAATTGTTTGGTTAGAAAAATATCCATGAGAGGATAGTGGCCATTATCTGCCCTCTCTATTTTAAATGTCAAAGCATTAAGATCAAATCATAATGACAGACCTGACATCAATCTGGCATGTTAGAATATTCTTGGTCTCTTATCCACCATACAGAATGCAAAATCACACCCTGATATGACATAGATACACAGGTTTTGTGTTCTCAAATAGACTTAACTTCCTGATGGGTTGAGACTGCTTCTGAAATTCCTACCACCACTTCTAGGATAATGTTGCATTTATAAAAAGAATACTTATTTTTATTTATTTAGCTAGGAATTTAGTATCTTCTTTGACCTATCCCCTATCACTATGGCTATCATTTGTTCACTGCTTTCTATCTATCATGTACTATAATTTATAATTTGCTTCATTTTCAAAGTAGTTCTATAGAGGTAAGTCTTGGTCTCATTTTACAATCACTTCCTGTTTCCAAAGTCAATGTCTGGACACAAGGCTATGCTGCCCAATATGCATTCATGTATTTCATCCACCCAGTATTCAGGTAAGTGTCATTGCACCCTGTCTTGCAAATGGAGACACTGTCGCTCTTGGTTCCATGACAGCAGAGTTGGGATTCCCAGATCTGCATCCAGACCACCATACTAGAGTCATTAGGAGCAATAGAGGGATTTGTGCATTCAGAATAAAATGTCCTACCAAATCTCAGGTCTCTCAGGGATATCTGTCCCACCACTACGGATATCATGGATGTTGGAAGGGGCTCAATTGAAATTCCAAGGCACCTGATGAATCACTTGACTTTCATGTGCCTCATTTTTTGTGTTTCTATTTTTTTTAAAAAAACTAGAAATGAAATTAATAGCTTCCAGGGTCCCAGGAGTATTGCTAGCTCAGACCATGTCTTTGTGTGAGTTACAGGTGGTAGGTACCCTTTCCTCTGAATCATTACTGGCCTATAACTTTGATGTAAAGTTCGCCAGGAAAAGAGCATATTGGATTTGAACCTTTTGCTTCTTCAGTTAAGTGCTCTGTGTAGTAGACAATGGTACACCATGGTCTCATAACATTCCTAATGGTTCTGTTGAAATTTCTGTTTATAGAAAGTCCTTTAAAAGATACATCTTGGTGCCAAATATCTGTCCCCTTTAGCTAGCCCAAAGTGACCTGGTAGTTAGGTCCTCTAGGAAGACAAATCGCATATTTCATAAAGCCATAACAAGAAAGCACCTCAATGTTCTGAATTTAGTTTATCCAGTG
>PVJH01023291.1:0-35098 GCA_004026705.1 Nesogale talazaci | reverse complement strand
GAACAAACACCAATGAAATTGAAGGAAGAAGTTCAAGCTATAGTGAAAGAATTAGCCACAAACAGTGGCATAAGACTTGATGGAATCCCAATTGAAATGTTTCAACAAGCTGTTTACAAACTTGAAGGTTTTATTCTTTTATGCCATGAAATTTGTAAAGACAGTTCCTTGGCCAAATTACTGGAAAGGATCGATATTTATATTAATTGTGAAGAAAGATGACCTAACTGATTTCTAAAATTATATAACAATATCATAGAAAACACATGCAAGTAAAATTTTGCTGTAGATCATCCCAGAATAGTTGAAGCAATACATTGACAAGTTCAGGGCAGATTCAGAAGAAAACATGGAAAAAAGCGTATCACTGCTGATGTAAGATGGATCTTGGATGCAAGCAGAGACTCCCAGAAAGATGTTTATTTGTGTTTTATTGGCTATGTTAAGGCATTCAACTGTGTGGATAATAATCAAGTACGGCTAACCTTGAGAAGAACTGGAATTTCAGAACACTTCATTGTGCTCATGTGAAATTTGTGTATGAATCAAGAGGCAGTTTTACGAAGGGAACAAAGGAATAGTGCGTGGTTTAAAATGAGGACAGGTGTGCGGCAGGTTCTAGCTTCTCACCATACAGGGTTGTATCTTCTCAATATGCATGCGAGCAAATAAATAGTCTGCATTATATGAAGAAGAATACAGCATAAGGATTGAAGGAAGACTTATTAACAACTGTGTTGATACAACCATGCTTGCTAAAAAGAAGGAGGACTTGAAGCACTTGCTGATGAAGATCAAGGGTTTCAGCATTCACTATGGATTGCAACTCAATGTAAGGAAGACCAAAATCCCCACAAGTGGACCAATAGGTAATATCATGGCAGGGGTAGAAAAGATTAAAGCTGCCGAGGATCTTTTCTTACTTGGCTTCATTAGCAATGCCCATGAAAGTAGCGGTAAAGGGATCAGAAGAAGCATTGCATTAGATAACTCTGTTGTACCAAGCTCGTTATCACTGCCATGACGTCGATTTTGACTCTCAGTAACTCCGTGTGGCAGTGTGAAACTATCCCTAGGGATTTCAGAGACCCTACCTCTTCACAAGAGTATAAAGCCTCATCTTTGCCCTGTGGAGCTGCTGGTTGTTTCAAACTGTTGACCTCGCAGTTTGATGTCCAACCTGAACTCATTATGCCACAATGAAAAGCAAGGCTGTCGATTGGAGTTCGAGGGTACTTTTCTCATATGCATATGAAAGTTGAAAGTGAATAAGGATGACTGAAAAAGAATCCATGCATTTGAGCTGTGATGCCGGAAAAGAATACTGAGAGTATCACGGGCTGCTTAAAGGACCAATTAATCTGTCGTCATTTTTAAAAGTGCATTCAGAAGCAAGAATGGGAAGACTTCGTTTGACATACTTCAGACATCCTGTCAGGAGTGATTAGCCCCTGGAGAAGAATATCATGCTTGGTAAAAGCAGATGGGCGGCAAAAGAAGAGGAAGGCCGTCCAGGAGATGGATCAATGCTGCAGCTGCACCAATGGAATCGGGAGGGAGGACCATGGTGGAGATGGTTTCTTCTGTTGTGCACAGGATTGCTGTGAGTTGAAACCAGCGGGGTGGTACCTAACAACAACAGTGATAATCTCATCCAAAGGTCAAATACTCATTGTCCCATATTTAAATTTTAAAAAATCTGAGGCAAATAAAAATTGTTTTCCTTTAGTATTCACATCTACTTTGACAAAGCTGTCTTTATATGATCTGCTTTATTTAAAAATCAAATAGCTTTTAAAAGTACTTTTGTACAAATTAAATGAATCCACTGTTTTGTGTAAACTCATTATTATTAACATAACATTTGAATGATGAACTACTTAAATTGAAGAGCAACTCTAAATTTGTCAATCTCTGCAAAGCACCCTTCAAATCATTCTTGTGGTTGCCATAGAACATTTTTGTTGCTGACAAACAAAATATCTGCATTCATGTTACAGAAAATTCTGTGGAAGCATAATGTTTACTTTGTATTATTAAATTTTTCCTTTTCCAATTTAGGGTATTTTTATATTGCTTAGGTAATATTTTCTGCACACACTGAGACTCTTGTTCCAGTGAAGCCCTGAAAATATTGCCTGCAATCATATTAAAACCTTAAACCAAAGACATTTTCTAAAATTTTCTTTGAAAAAAACGGTAGCTGAACTTCATCAGTAAGGAATGCTTGATTTAATCGTCTAGTCATCGTGCTGTTTTAAAGAACTTTGTTTTTAGAGAAAGGGGCCCTGGTGGTTTAACAGTGTGTTAAACACTGAGTTGTTAATTTCAAGGTGAGTGGTTTGAAGCTACCAGGCCCTCCACAAGGAAAAAGCCAGTAGCCTGTGACTGTAAAGATTTACCTCCTTGAAAGTCCTCTTGAAGGGACCTCTAGGGTCCCTTTGACTTGAAATCAACTCAATGCCAATGGGTTTGATTTTAATATATTAAATTAAGATGAGGTTGATACGAGCAACTAGAAAGAATAGACACAAAACTTAGGGGCTAATGACCTTATCTCAATAAGGGAGAAACAATTCAAAAAAGGAGATGGCAATGGTTGGATTGCTTAAAGAATGTAACCATTGTCATCGAGCTCGACATGTAGAAATGTTTAAGTTCATCTGTATTCAGATGTGTATATTCTCCATAGCAACAAAAAGAAAAATCATTAAATCATAAAAATATAGTACTCTAACAAAAATTCTGTCTTGCTGGTTCTCAGATAAGCATTTTATATCCTAAAAGCTTTGCATTTACTTCATTCATAGGCTGTGTGGTAGCAACTATGAAACATTATGAGAAGAAAAGTCAAACAGGGATTTTTTTGTATTTAATTGTTGACAATCTTTGGCAAGGAAAAAATCTTCAATTACAGAAAACAGCATGAAAAATCTTTGAAAACTCCCCCATGACTCAACAAATGAGCACTGGCCAAAAATCACTAGATTATTAAATTAAATATTTTCTGTTTCTTTCAACGGTTTCACAAACTGGTGATGATTCAAAGCATGTGTGTGTGTTACCAAACAATTCAATAACTGTAATCTTGACACACTTTTCATATTGTGGTTCAGAAAACAGAATACAAATATTTGAGCAGGTCTCACGGAGTGAAAAAACAATAAAGAAAACATTCACCTCTCATTTTAAAATTCTAATAAATCAAGATGTTTTAAAACTATAATCACTAGAGCATCACTCACAATGGTAAAAATTAATTTTCCTAAATTTCACTGAAATTCTTCTTTGAATGCAAGATTTTAAAATATCTGTGCTCTCTCTATTCTAGTCTGTGAAATGACAAAAATTTTACATTAATTTCAATGGTATTGGAGACAAAATTAACCCAAAGTATTAATTGGGCAATGTCTCCTATGTCACATGACTAATTTAAAAATAAACAAACAAATAAAAAAATAAATATTACTTGCACATTTTTAATAAAGGTTGGCAACAACTTGGAGAAACTTAAACCTTCACTCACTGGTAATGAGTAATGTAAAATAGTATAGCCACTTTGGAAAACAGTTTATCAGTTCCTCAAAAAAGTTAAACATAGAACAAGCCTATGACGTAGCAATTCAAATTCTAAGTGTACCTCCAAACTATGAAAGCTGCAGTGGGCATACATGAATACAGCACAACACTGTTTTTTGCAGTGCTCCTCACAATAGACTAAATGAGAAAACTAACTCTCCATCTTTGTTTACGCAAAATATAACTTACACACCATAGAATACTCATTAACCATAATGAGAAACGAAGTCTTGAATCATCCTAAAACATAAATGAACCTTAAAGTCGTTGTAGAGGATGAAATAGGTCGATCAAAAGGTGACATTTATTGCATCATCTCACTCCAATAAAGTTTTATTTTGCTTTTAGTCAGGCTTTAAACAGGAGAGAAAAGGTTAGCAACTATGTGCAATAGGAAATTCTCTTCTAGGATTAATTTTTATTAGGACTTCCATTCACAATATGCTTGTTTTCTTGGGTAGGAAAACCTTAAAATCAATAAAACTATCCATTATTAATCATTCTCTTTGACACAGTTAATATTCCCCACTAAATATTCTAAAAAGTATTTGAAAACATGGTCTTCAAGACTGTATAATATTTTATTGTATGACACCTGGGTTATTTTTACTTTGACATTTTAAATAATTCTACATAAATATTCTCAGCAGAAAATAATATGATTGAATCCCTGATAATTTCTTTAGACTCAGTGACTAAAAGGGCAATTATATGTGCCAAATGCAGAAATACTTTTACATAATTGACACAGATTGGGACATTTTTCACAAGAAAAATATATTAATTGCATGCCTGCCATTGGTGGGAAAGAGTTCATTTTAACCCTAGGGCCTAACTGAACAGCATTTTTAAAAATATTTGAAATTGGATTTGTTTTCCTGAAAAGCATCTAAATAGCAGCACTCTTATTAAATGGCATTTTTATTCCCAAGCTAGTTATGCTAGCTAGATTCAAGCTAGTTTGAATTGCCTGATATTAATGTACCTGACTTTTAAAAGTAAGGCAACCATGCTGTTTTAAGTATTTTCACATTAGAATTTATTAGCTAAAAATATAGTGTTATCTTGCCATTTATCTTCCTTTATAAAAGTTGTATTGGTGGATATTGGATGTCTATGCTAGCCAAAGAACCATGGTGGTGCACTGGGTAAGTGATTAGCTGATAATTGAAAGGTCAGTAGTTTCAACTCTCAAACTAACCCATTTTCAAGATCAAAAGATAAGGCTACCTGTTTCTAAAATGACTTAAAGATGGAGAAATCCTATGGGCAGATAGTTCTACTCGCTTCTATAGTTACTATGTGATGGAATCAACTACACTGAAATGGGTTTAGTTTGAATGTCTGTGTGCACATACGCACCAGCTTCCATATGATTTTGAGTGGTTTTTTATTTTTGGTTTTTTGGGTATCACTGCCCTCTGGTGGTGGGAATAGGAGGCCCAGTCTTTGCTCCTGTGGAGCTGGAATTGAACCTCCATCCCAGTGGGTCGCAGTCCCGCGCACAACCACTATGCCACCGGGGCTCAGCCCATATGGTTTTAAATATACACCAGATGTTCAAAGAAGACCTTATAGTCATCACTGAAATTACACTAAGCATACTAAATGATAAAAATAATCCAATGTATGTTGTTATGTTTCAGCCATTGTTGTACATTCTGTATTAATCCATCTCGTGAGAGACTTTATCATAGCTCCACTACTTCCAGGGACTGATGTCTCAGAACAATTTCCAAAGTAAGTGGGATGAAGTGAGGTGTGAGGTGTAGAACATTTTCATTCTCTTTTTTTTTAACTTCAAAACAATTTTATTGGAAACTAGTAAGGATATAATATGATTCCATAGCTTATTCCTGGCAAGCAATATTTTCAATTCCTACCACAGTCAGTTTCAAAATGTTTTCTTCCTTTGTGAACTCCTGGATTTCAGCCCCCATTTACCCCCTCCCCCATATGGACTTCCCTTCCCCTACCCCTACCTCTGCCAGGAACACTTACTCTAGTTACTATCTCTATAGTTTCACCAGTCCTGGGTTTCATATACCAAAAAACTTAAAAACATATAACAGGAATTCAAGAATTTCTCAATGACAAGATACATCAGAAATAGACCCCAATATGGTAGGTGGGGTGGGGGGAGACAAACCGAAATTATTGAAAACCAGATCAGGTCCAAAGTGTCTCAAAGGGGGGATCAACTTTATCATTTTGATATCCTATAGTCATATCTTCAATGCACTCTTTTTGGCAACCAATACATTCCCATCCCTTCTTTATGGAGAGAGGGAAACTACCAGAGGCTTATTTCCCATGTAAATCTCAAATTTCTATCTTGGGCTTCCACTGTCTGCAAACCAGAATCCCACAATTTAGGTTCTGATACTATTCCCCCCTTCAACTTTGTATTATATGATTTATAATCTTTGAGTTACTAATGTTGGTATGCTTCTTTCATGTGGACTTAGTTGACATCTAACTTACATGCCTGCTCATTTGGAAAAAAATCTTAAGGCTAGACACCATTTTAGATAGCCAGGCACCATCTGATTTCTTCATCACACTTTCCTATAGCACTCATGTCTTTTGTGTTCCCTTCCTGAGGTTGAGGATAATTCTGGGCCATGATGTAAGAACTAATTGTTCTTAAAGTGGAGTTGGACTTTAGTGTGAACCTAAAATCACTACTCAATCTGTGTTTTATTGTCTTCCTTTGGATCCCATTAAAATATCCTTGTTAATTTATGGTAGAGAGTCTTATTGATCATCTACCAGAAGCATAAAGATCTTCCATTAATATTCAGTAGCCTTGGTACTAATTTTTAACACAATGTTTACATAGAGATATTGGGTCAATGTACTCTAACTCCATATTGAAATACCTGAATTAGTAACTTGTACAGAATAAATACTTTCACCCCAATCAGCTTTAGAATATTTTATACTTTCTTGTAGTTCTTGTTATTAGATTTCACTTTCCACCAAAGAAAGACCTGTCAAGGCCTTAGATAATTACTAATCCAGTAACGGTTTCTATAGAATTTCTTATCCTGGATTTCATGCACAGAAAACCATTAAAAAAAAAACAAGAAACAAACTATCAAAAACAACCCACAGTGACAAAATTAAACAAAGAAACATCTCAATCAAAAAGGAAGCTGAAAATTAGAACAAAATTTTAAAGGGTCAAGAGGAGATGCAGGAAGAGGGTGATACATTTTAAGATAACTACATCTACTTTAATTGATAATACTCTCTGTCTGATTGCAAGACTAGTTACATCCCTGGACTATGCTCAGAGGAGATTCACCAGAGGTTTAGTTCATATGGGGACTCTGCAAGTAAATGTTTAGTACACAGAAAAGTCCTAATGAAATCAAAGAACCTACTCTGTTGATATAGTTAAATTAATTTTTTAGAAAGAATATTTGGTGCTTTGTTTCCTTTTTTGGTGTTTGATGTGTTTATTGTTGTTTTGACCTTTGGTGTTTGCACTTATAACTGATTCTCAGTAGTAACACCAGCAAATATCTGTTTTAGCTTTTTGAATAGACAGGAAGTATTTTCTTTGACTTTTGGTCTGGAAATGGCAAAAACTGAAAGTGTTCATTGACATCAGCAGTATGACATCTTATAATAATCCTTTACCAATTTGTTTTTCCTTTAAGGATAGATCTTTCTTTCAATAATTATATTACTTCCATATATTTTCTGATTGCTTGCATCTGTATACAATTATTCTCAAAATGACCATAACAGATTATATATGCACACAGGGATTCTTTAGCTTACAGAAAAAGTTTAAATTTTCCAGTTAGGAGATAGCATGCCCATTCTGGAAAATATAGAGCTAAGTAAAAAATGTATACAAAAAACATGCTGTTGTTAGGTAACATGTAGACATTCCCAATTGATAAACACCTCATTTCTATGCACAAAACAACTAAACACTGCCCAGTCCAGCACCATCAGCACCGTTCTCACCACTGTTCTATGTCTGACTTAGTTGTTGCAGCTGCTGTGTCATACATCTAATTGAGAACCTTCCTTTTTTTCGTGGCCCCTCTGTGGTGGGTAGGTTTAGTGTGCCAACCTAGTCAATAAGAACTTGTGGAATTAATAAGGTTGCAGTTGATTGGAGGGCAAAGAGATAAGTGACTTGGCAATCTCTCTCTCTCTCTCTCTCTCTCTCTCTCTCTCTGGTGGTCAGACCAGTGTGTGGCTGCCTTCACTAGTTCTCTGCCTCAACTTATCAACTTCACTCCCTGTGGGATAGCCAACCCATGGAGCATGTTGCTAGAGCTTGAGACTCCTTTGAGACCTGTTTCACCATGCTGTTGGTGTATAAATCACTTGAACATGGGGCTGACAGATCCTGTTGACTTGCTTATTGTTGTCGACTGTCACTGATATTTGCTCCATGTGGCTGGACTACCTGCATTGACCTACAGAAGACTTCTCTATCAGCTTCCTTGGCCATTGCCCCAACAGTCCTCATGAGTTGAAGGACTTCCAGTATATTAACTGTTCCACAGAAATAAGTTCAATGGAGCCCTCTGCACTGCTATGTGGACTATTTAGCTGTTATATTCCTTCCCACTATATAAACCTATACTCATATATCTACATACATTCATAAGTGTCCTGGTTTCATTTATCTAGAGAACCCTGTCTAACAAATCCACTTTCCCAAGCATGATGCTCTTATCCATGGACTGATCCCTCTTAATAAAATGTCCAAAGTGCATGAGATGAAGTCTCACCATCATCATTGACACTAAGGAGCATTCTGGGGGTACTTCTTTCAAAACAAACTTGTTAATTTTTGGCAGTCTGTGGTAATTTTAGCATTCTTCACTAGCACCATAGTTCAAATACATCATATTTTCTTCAGTCTTCCTTCTTCAATATGCAACATTCACATGCATATGAGGTGATTTAATACACCATGATCTAAGTCAGGCATATCTTAGTCTTTAAAGTAACCTCCTTGCTATTCAACACTCAAAAGAGGTCTTGTGCAACAGATTTTCCCAATGCAATATGTTGTTTGGTCTTTGGACTAATGCTTTCAGGAGCATTGTTTGTAGACCCAAATGTGACAGTCATGTGCTTATGTTAATTTTATGATTGAAATGTAGGGCTGGAGTGTAGCCTGTTAATCTGGAGAAAGCCATTGAGTAGCCAATGAGGCCTCTATGTGGGCATGGCTTTCTCCTGAGACTTCTGGGAAATCTCGCGATATTTCCCTCGTGAAGAGGAGAAGCTATCTTCCCCAGCTGTTGGGAGTTAGTCTCAGAGATGATGAATCATGGACAAGACAAGATAGCAGCATCCAAGAAGCTGGAGGAGCCGGCGGAGAGACCACATGGCTTTGCCCTGATGGAGCCAGACCTCTGAAGCTGGAGTGGCATGCTGTTGATGGACCCTGAGCCCTGGAAGCGAGGAGCCATGGGGAGACCCCTGCCAGCGCCGGGATTCTGCACCCATTGACCTGTGACTTCGTGAGTCAGAAGGAGACTTTATAGACTGATTTCGGCCATATGGGTTAATATCGGACTTATGACTTTGAACTGGACTGGGCTCAATGTTCTGTTCCTCTTGTATATAAACCTTTTCCTTATAGCTATATGCGTGTCTATGAAATTTGTTCCTTTAGTCTACCTGGACTACCACACCAAACAAGAAGAAATCCTTGACAACTTCAATATTTTTCCATTCATTGTGATGGAGATTGCTCCAGCTGTGAGGATTTGGGTTCTCTTTGCATAACATGGTAGTCCACACTGAAGCTAGCCGTCCTTGATCTGCTTCAGCAAGTGTTTCAAGTCCTCTTTACTTTCATCAAGCAAGATGCATCATTAGCATATCACATGTTGCTCATAAGCTTGTTTCCAATCCTCATGCTATATTCTCCTTCATATAATCCAGTTTCTCTGATTATTAGCTCAGAATAGAAATTAAATAGTAAGATTCAACACTGACAAACATCTTTCCTGATTTCAAACTATGCAGTATTACCTTGTTCTGTTCCCACAGTTACCTCTTAATACATGTCCAGATTCCATGTGAGCACAATCAAGCATTCTGCAATTCTCCTTATCAAAACTAGCTGTAGTTTATATGAATATATATATACGTACATACATACATATTCACACACTTAACATGCTTTTGAATAGTCAATGAAACACAAGTAAATATCTTTCTGGTATTGTCTGCTTTCAGCCAAGATTTATCTGACAGTAGTAATGTTATCTCTTGTTCCTTGTCCTCTTCTAGGTCCACCCTGAAACTCTGGCAGCAACCTTCTAAGTCCACCCTGAACCGCTTGTCAACGTACTGCTGCAACCATTGTTGGATGATCTTTAGAAAAGTTTACTTTCATGTGATATCAATAATATTGTAATATATAGTTCTCTCATTCTGATTTGTTGGCTCCTCTTTCTTTGGGATGGATGCAAATATGGCTCCTTTCCAGCCAGTTCGCCAAGAAGTGTCTTCTGAATTTCTTGACATAGACAAGTGAGTGTTTCAAGTGCTTCATCAGTTCGTTGAAACATTTCAATTGCCATGCCATCAAATCCTGGAGCCTTGTCTTTTTGCTAATGCTGTCAGCGCAGCTTGGACGTCTTCCTTCAGTACCATTAGTCCTCGCTCGCATGCTACCTCTTGAAATGGTTGAGTCTTGACTCCTTCTTTTTGCTACAGTGACTGTGAATTCTTTCCATCTTCTTTCGATGAATCCTGCACATTTTTTCCCTTAGAATCTCTCAATGTTGAAACTCAAGGCTTGAATTTAATTTCTTTTATTTCTGTCAGTTTCTGATATACTGACCATGGTCTTCTTATTTTCATTTTCTAACTAGGTCTTTGCACATTTCAGCATAATAGTTCACTTTATCTTTTTCAGTTGCCCTTCTTTGTTAGTTGTTGTTTGCTGTCTGCACTCATTTTGAGTCATGTCCAATCAGAAAAGGAAGGTCTGAAAGGCTTTACTCTATCCACATTATTAGTGTAGACTCTACTTTGAGAAGGCAGCTCCTCCACAGTCGTGTTTTGAATGCATTCCAATAGGAAAGGCTCATCTTCTGACACTGGATCTGACAGTTTTCTGGGGTTTTTTTTCATGAACTTTTCAGTTACTGACAATGTTTAAGTGTCATTCATAAGTTTAATTAAACATGCCCATTTTTTGTGAAAACCATAAAAATGATTAAAAGTTCAACTATTTGAAGGTTATATAGAGAGTATTGTAAATTATTTTAATGATTTAGGCACTTTTCTTTGCAAGATATCACATTTCACTTGTTCATTTGTTATAGTAAAAGTTAAAAAATTAAATTACAGACTTCATAAACAAAACATTAGAGGCTAAAATAATCCCATTATGTCCATTTTCAATATTTTGTTTACTCATTAACCAGTTTTAAGCATCCAGATTGTGATATAATGTTCCCCACTACCCCACAAAAAAGGTAGGAAGTGGTGACTTTCACATTTTAAATAGTTGATTTTTTTTGTTCCTTCTTATATAAAACATTTAATATGAATACCAGCTTCAGTTAAGCGTTAAAGAAAAGGTGATGTTTCGCTGAATTCTAATATATTTAGATTCTCTCTGCATGTGAAATTTCTACAGTGCACAAACTGGTCCAAAGATTTTTTTTTCTCTCTCCCAAGTAATAAATGGAGTTAATCCATATCTTTCAGCTCATTAACTCCAAATCTATTTCCTAAAAACCATTTCTTTTCCCTTAAAAAATTCCTACGGCTTTCATTTTATCCATCAATGCCATTATTTTAGTTTTTTACAGGTATCCTGAGAAGGTGCATCTTTAGTTTATTAAAATACTAAGATCAATGTCATCAATGCTAAGGCTTCCCTAGTGTTTTCTTCTGGAACGTCTTGTTCTTAGGTTCTGAGGAGTTGCCTCTGAGTCGTAGTGGCCCGATGTACAGCAGAAGGAAACACGGACTTGTCCTGTACCTCCCTCCCAGTTGCTCTTATGTTCGTGTCCATCCAGACAGCCATTGTATCCATTCATCTTGTTGACAACTTTCCTTTTTGCATTGGCCCTCTGATTTTTCAAGAATCCAATGCCTTCTTAGAGCTCTTCCGTTGCCTCTCTGGTCCCGATTTGCTTCCAAAGTCATGGTCCATACCTGCAGTTTGATGATTCTTTCCCCACAGTAGACTAGAAGGAACTTGCGATGGTTTAGTGCAAAGCATTTAATTTCTGACTTTCATCAGGATGGTAGGTGAGGCAGCCGCGCTAACCAGACTCTCTACAACAAAGCCAGGAAAGAGCTTAATAAAGCAATCAGGAATGATGATCGACCTCGGAACCTGTGCTTTAGAGAAAGGATAAAGAAATGGATGGCACACTTGGGGAGGAAGGTTAGCAAGAGTGATGGGGGAAAGGACAGTGCAGATCGATTATTGATGGGTCTGACATAGAACAGCTATCTTGCACTTTTGCAAGCAGTATTCAATTCTATGATCAATATTTTTTCTCTTTTAATGTTTCTATGTAAGAGAAAAATACCTAACAATCTTACCAGTGGTTTTCCAGCTTAGGAAACATGATGCGGTAATTTATGCTTTGTCACTATTTTGAGGTGTGTTTTGTTATTAAACTTTATGTTGTGTTTTTGCTTTGGAATTTTAAAAATTTATTTAATCATTTTATTTGGGGGCTCATACATCGTTTATCACAATACATGCATATATATATATATATATACTGTGTCAAGCACCTTTGCATGCCTGCTGTCATCATTTAACTATGAGCTGAAATAGTACACATAAACCTTACAGTTAGCAGCCCAACATGTAACGCACTATGTCACCAGGACTCATCAAAAATGATTAGTGTAAAATTTATAAAGTAAGACTCTAGGAAAATTAGAAGTCAACCAAAATTAAATGGAGTACATTAAATAGATATCCTAGACATTAGTGAGCAAAAAGGGACTGTTTTGTCCATTTTGATTTGACAATGCGGTCAGAAGAGGACATGGAGCAAGGAATATCATTGCTGATGTCAGATAGTGATCTGACAAGGATGAAAGCAGAAAATACCAAAAAGGCCTTTATTTGTGTTCTGTTGAATATGCAAATCCAGAATTCTGTGGATCATAACAAATTATGCATAATATTGCGAAGTATTGGACTTACAAAGCAGTTAATTTTGTTCACATACAGCAAAATTCTATATGAACCAAGGCAATCATTCCTTTCTTTAATATTAGGCAAGATGTACCCTTTTCCTATACTCTGTCATTTGTATACTAAGGAAATAATCCAAGAAGGTGACTATATGAAGAAGATGACACAATCAGGATAAGAGGAAAACTCATTACTAACCTGAAACAGAGATGACACAACTTTGCTTGCTAAAAACAATGAAGATTTAAAGTACTTGCTCATTAATCAGTATAGATTTTACCTCAATAGAAAGAAAGCAAAAATCTTCCCAGTTGTAAAATGACTAATAGAGAAAAGAGGGATGTCTCAAGGACTTTATTTCATTTGAATCTATAATCAACATCCAGAGAGCAGCAACTGCAAAATCACATTGGTCATTGCAATGGCAATGTGACAAAAGGGAGAGACTGTGAGTCCAGGAAGAAAAAAAAAGTTTGGAAATTGATTGTGGTATCAATTGTACAAAGTTGCTTGATGTGTTTGAACTAGGGAATGATACATGTCTTTTCTCCCAATTAATAATAAATTCGAAAATTCCCAGGAAGTTCTTTATAATGTTAAAGTTTTAAAAATGATATAAATTTTAGAACTAAAGTGTACCTGAGCCACAGTATCTTCAATTACCTCAAATGCATGTGAAAGCTGAACAATTAATAAGAAAGACAGAAGTATTGATGCCTTTGAATTGTGGATGGTGTTGAGGAATACTCAATATACTCTGACTGCCAGAAAAACAAACAAAATTGTTTTAGGAGTACAACTAGAATCCACCTTGGAAGTGAAAGTGTCGAATTTCATCTCCTGTACATTGAGCATGTTTTCAGGAGAGACTCTTCTCTGGAGGAAGATATTACATTTGCAAAAGAAGAGTATCAATGAGAGATACCGAAATCTTATCCAGAGTTCACACGTTGTCTGCAAAAATGAGCTCAACCATGGAAACAAATATTAGGATGGAGCAGGGCCACAAAAGTTTTGCTCCTTTTTGAAGCAACTTCATGGGGCTGAACAACACTTACTGTGGTACCTTGCTAATAATGGATTTTTTATTTTTTATTAATTTTAAGGTATGAAGTAGTCTGAATATTTTCTATAGTCATATAGAAAATAAAGCGTTGACTATATTTGATAAGATAAATTTCTTAGGCAGGAATTAGGAAAGCTAGAAAGAGCCAACGATTACTTCAGGTATCAAAATTCAGGGGATTAATGAACACAACTCCAAGAGTGAACTTTAACCCCTTGTGAATATAAATCAGGAAATATGCACACAAGGGTAGAATATAAAGGATCCTCGCTGGAGGGAGGGGCTTGAGGGTGTGTCAAGGCTGGCCTCTGACTTTGAAGTCATAGACTTCTCCTGGCAAAGTCAAACCTGCCATATTGAAATTCAGAATTAGAATTGTTGAGCTGGGTCCTGTTGAGACTCTTCCAACCCACAGTGACTGTGGACAGCGCAACAAAACTACTAGTCCTGTCCCACCCTCCTAATTGTTATGCTGGAGACCACTGTGCCAGCCACTCTTTCAAACCACCTCCCCGATAGTATGCCTCCTTTGTGGTGACCCTCTACTTTCCCAAGCATGACGTCCTTCTCCAGAGGCTAGTCTTTCCCAGTAGCATGCCAAAGTATGTGAGACAGGCTCTCGTCATCCTTACTTGGTTCAAAGGAGAGTTCTGGATGCCTGAGAATTTCTTCCAAGACAGATGTCTTTTGTTCTTTGGGCTGCCCATAGTACTCTCAATTTTCTTCACCAGCACCATAATTCAAATGCATTTTTTTTCATTCTTCCTTAGTCCATGTCCAACTTTCAGATGCATATGAGTTGACTGAAAATATCAGGATTCGGGCCAAGCACACCTTGTGCTCAAAGTAACATCCTTGCTCTTCAACACTTTAAAGAGATCTTAAGCAACAGATTTTCCCCAGTGTATTATGTCCTTTAATTTCTTGACTGCTGCTTCTTTGGGAATTTGTTGTGGGCCCAGGCAACATTAAATCCTTGATAACTTTAATCTTTTCTCCTTTTATCATGATGTTACAGAACTAGAGAGGAAGGCGCCAGTATATGGGCAGCTCTGCAAAAATGTAGTTAGAGGATGGGTATGTATAAGGAGGTCTGCAACTCGGTAAAGTTTCTTATTCTGTTTACCAAATGTTTTAACCTTGAAATCCTTTGCTTTCTAAATCTTTCCAATTTGTCCTGTGTAATGAAATGAAGAAAATAATAATTTTCAAGATTCCTCCTAAGGAGACTGTATGACTTTATTAAAAATTTACTTTCTTTAGAGTGTGAGACAATGAGGAAAACTTCAAGTAACACAATACAGTGATTAAATTGTCCTGTTAATAAAAAGATGAGGCATTTTGACAAGAGATAATTCTGACGACAAAGAAAGGAACCGGAGAGGGAGGCAGGTAATAGAGGGTGTAAAGAACAGAAGGGAGAGAGGAACCAAATTGATGGATTGAGTGACAGAAAAGGATTTTTGAAATGATAAAAAATCTCCTCATGTGGAGGGTAAAGACTGGGATGTTCTTTTTTGTGTGATCAATGTAAAATCTTTCTTTTTCTCTAAGATATTTTTAAGAACGATGTTTTCATTGCTCATTAGTGCTTTATTAATGAAATATTTTTTAGACCTGAAAAGGTGCTGAGTTATGTGTTCAAGTTAGCACAAGGAGAGAGAGGAAAGACTTAGGGATTCATAATTTAAAGGAATAAAGCTCACATCTGATTGGGTTATGCTCATAATTATGATGATTTTCATACTATCTCTAATGAAGTTCTTCTTAAATGTACACATCCCTACTATAAAATAATCATTTAAGGCCAGGAAAACAGGACTGTGGAATCCAGAAACTCTAGATGATGAAGTTTACGGAAGAATTCCGCAACATTCCCAACAGAATTTAGAATCTCTAGAGACCTTCCCAGCTTAGCACTTGAAGATCTCTTTATTTATAGAAATCATAGATCTCCAATAGAAATATAATGCAAGACACATGTGTAATTGTGAATTTCCAATTTAAAAAATAAAAAATAAGCAGGTTGAATTTTAAGAATATACTTTAACCCATTATTTCTAGAGTATTTTTCTCTTTAACAGTACAATACTATGGAAACTTTCAGTGAGACACTTACTTCTTTTTCTTACTAAGCCTTCAGTGTATTTCACACTCCCCAAAGTTCTACTTGAACGAGGCTCATTTCAAATGCTCCATAGTCATGCTCTATTCAAAATACTGCCATCATGTCAATTTTGACTCATCATGACCCCTTAGACAGGGGTCCCTATATTTTGTTTTGCCCTGAGATAATTGTTTTTTTCATTTTTACAGATAGTATAACAATCCACAAATCAATTGCATCAAGTGAACTTGTACATATGTTGCCATCTTCATTTTCAAAATATGATCTTTCAACTTGAGTCCTTTGAATCATTGCTTCTTTTTAGCCTCCCTCCCCCACCCTTGCACCCTCATGAACCCTTAATAAAATATATATTGTTATTAATTTTTCATATTTATACTATCCACTGTATCCACCCACATTTCTGTTATCCATCCCATTCCAGGAAAGAGGGAGACACCCATCATTGCTATCTGTTCCCTCTTTCTCCTTCCCACCTCTCTGTACCCTATTCCTGTTACCGTTTATGAAGGGGAATCCATGTGTCTAAAGCACTTATCTGTACCAATGTACATATTACAATCTAGCAGAATTTGCGAGGTATAACTAGGGTTTATGATATTGGCGGGTAGAATCCTTAGAGAACGAGAGCAGTGGTTCTCAACCTTCCGAATGCCATGACCCTTTGATACAGTTCCTCGTGTGGTGGTGATGCCCCAACCATAAAATTACTTTTGTTGCTGCTTCATAACTGTAATTTTGCTACTGCTATGAATTAGGCAACCCTTGTGAAAGGGTCGTTGAACCCCCAACGGGTCATGGCACACAGGTTGAGAACTGCTGAACTGGAGGAATATTGTGTGCTCCGTCAGTTCCCTACTGCACACTAGATGAATCATCCCTTCCATGTGTTCCTTCTGGTGGGAACGTCCATTTGTCTACAGATAAGTTCTGGGCCTCAATTATATATAATTCATGAGACAGTTAACATTTATTGTACCAACATGGCCCATGAACACATGTTGGATTAGTTGAAGGACAGGGAGATAAATGACTCAGCAAGTCTGGCCTTTCATGTGTATGGCTCCCTTGCTTGCTCTGTTCCTCAATTTGCAAGCTACGTTATCTGTGGGACTACTAACCCATGGACTGTGTCACTGTAATTTGAGATTCCTTCAAGGCCTGCTTTCCCACACTACTAGAATATAAGTCTCCTGAGCTGGGGACTGTTGGGTCCTGTCTTCTGGCTGACTGTTGGTGACCTACCTGCCTTGCTGTTTGCAGCCTGTGGCTAAATAGCCTGAATTGTTCAACAGATGACTACCCGGAGGCCCTCAAGACTTGAAGGACTGTCAGTTTCTCATAAGAGTCTCCCAGGAGTACTGCTTTATAGATTAATTAACTGTTTATATCTTATGCTATAAATCTGTCTATATAAATATATATAAAATATTAGAGTTTGGTTTTGTTTCTCTAGAGAATCCTAACATAATCCCTTCCCTACATTTGGATACAATGCTTTGATTTTGATCTTCTGATATTGGATCACATCAATACCTCGTGATCACACAGACTGGTATGCATCTTCCATGTGGACTTTATTACTTCCTTGTAAGATGCCTGCTTGTCTAACTTCAAGTCTTTTTTTTGGGGGGGGGGTGGATAGATCACTGTCCTCTGGTGGTCGTGGGAGCTGCCCAGTGCAGCTCAGGAGAGCTGCTGCTGTATTTGAACCACTAAGCCCTCGGGCCGCAGTCCCGCACTCAACCACTTATGCCACCGGGCTCAGCCTAACTTCAAGTCTTTGAGACCACAGTTGCAATATCTTTTCCAGACACTGTATCTTTTAACAGCCAGGCACCATCAGTTTTCTTCACTACATTTGCTTATGTCCCATTTTGTCTTCGGGGATCATGTTAGGATGTCGGATATCACACAATAACAGATTATTAAAACAAAGTGTTCATTTATTGAAAGAAGATTTAAGTAGAGTAAATTTATATTTAATATATAAATATATGTATATGGCCCAATAACTCTATTTTTGTATATTAATATACTTGCATATATACATGTCTATATTTATAACTCTCAGTATAGCTTTTACCTCCTAGCTCTTCCCTCTATTTCCTTTTACTTTCTTCCAGCCCCACTATCATGTTCAACCTTCATTTGGCTCCGAGTAATTCCTCTCAGCTACATTACAGTTGATAGAACACCACCAGGCATTCCACATGCCCCTCGCCATTGACTTAAGATCCCTTGCTGTTCCCCTGTCCCTGAGTTTTTTGGCTCTCCTCTCCATTCCCCCCCAACATCTCCTCTCCCATGTGGCCACCACCACCCACCCCCACACCAGAACTATTCGTTCCATTGATTTCTCCTTGGGATTGTTAATCCTGCCTATTTAATATAAATACACATTCACATATATGATTCTTAAAGGCCTATAAATAGTTCCAGGTTTATCTGCTGACTTTTTTGAATGTCTCCAACCAGGTCTGGTGGGATGCCAGTACTGTCCCGCCCCCCTCCAAATCAAAAGTCTATTTTCAGGGTTTCTCAGGGTCTTTGTGACTTTGCTTCCCATGCTGCTCTGTTATGCTCCCTTCGTTGTCCCACTGTGATGGGGGAGGGATCAACCAAGCACACTTACTGTACTATATCTCCAGTGTGGTCCCTGGTAGCACTGTGGCTTTTGAGGGGATATGGTGTCTCACGTTGGAGCCCACACTATGGACCTCTGTGTGCATTCACTGCTCCAAACTGGAGTGCTGTCCTCGAGACTTGGTAAGCCAGGTGCTTGCCTCTCTCTCTGCTTTTCTGGAGGTTCTTCCTTCTTCATTTGGTAGTCAAATTTTTTCAAGAAAGATGCTGATATATTAATTGGGATAGCATTGAACTTATATAGTGCCTTAGGTAGTGTTGACATCTTTACAGTATAGAGTCTTCTGATCCATGTGCATGGAATATTCCTCCATTTGTAGAGATCACTTTGGTTTCTTATAGTAACAAATCTTTAGTTTGTGGAGTGGGGGTGGTATATCCCTAGATATTTTAATTTGTGCTTGGCCTTGGTGAAAGGTACTACCTACTTGATCTCCTCTTCAGTAATCTTGTCTAATGTAAATAGCAATCCAATAGACTTCTGGTTGTTGATCTTATAACCTGGCACTCTACCATATTCCTCTGTCAATTTCAGCGCTCTTCCTATGGAGGACCTTTGAGGATTCTCAATATATGGAAGCATGTCATTTGCAAATGACAATAGTTTTACATCTTCTTTTCTCAGATGAATACTTTTGATAAATTTCTTTTTCCTTATGTTGTTAGCTAAGATCTCCAGTACAATGATGAATAAAAGTGGGGGTAAGGCCATCCTTGCCTAGTCCTCCTTTTCAGTGGGATTGTTTTCATCTTTTTTCCCCTTGACTACAATGCTAGCCACTGTTTTTCCATTTAAAGCTTGTATTATATTGAATTTTCCTTCCATTCCTATTTTCTTAAATAGGAATGGGTGCTGGATGTTATCAAATGCTTTTTCTGTGTCTATTGATATTATCATGTGGTTCTTATCCTTTTCCTTGTCAATGTGGTGAATAATGTTGATGGACTTTCAGATGTTGAACCATCCCTGCATCTTTGAAATGAATCCCACTTGATCATGATGGATGATTCATTTTGTATCTTTTTGTATTCCATTGACCAGTATTTTGTTGAATATTTTGCACCAATACCCATTAAAGATAGTAGTCTGCAGTTTTCCATTCTTTTTGGATCCTTATCCACTATAGAAATCAGTGTTATATTAGCTTCATAGAAAGAGTTTTGGAGTTGTCTATTCTTTTCTATGTTCTGGAATAGTTTTTGTAGAATTGGTGTCAGTTTTACCCTGAATAACTAGTAGAATTCTCTTGTGAATCCAGTTTGTCTGTATACTGTAAACCTGGCTCTGGGTTGGTTTTTGTTTTGTTGTCGTTAGTTTTTTTTAGTCAGTTGGCACTTGATAACCTTATCTATGTCTTCGATTGCTATGAGTCAATGGAAGCTCTTGATATCTATCAGGGATTATCTAGGGAGGAATTTCACTTCCAAATATTTATCCTTGCCTTACAAGTTGTTGAATTCATCGGAATATAGACTTTCATAGTACTGGGTAATTAGTCTTAATTTCATTAGGGCCCATTGTAATTCCCCCAGTTTCACCCTTCTCCTGGTTATCGATGTCTGCTCTTTCCTTTCTTTGGTTAAGTTTGCTAACGGTCTATCAATTTTGTTAATCTTTTCAAAGAACCAGCTTTTTACTGTGTCAATTTTTTGTATTGTTTTCTTATTTTCCCACTCGTTGATCTCCACCCTGATTTTTCTTATTTCTTTTCCTTTGCTGTTAGTACGATTATTCTGTTAACTCTATTCTATTGAACTTGTGGGCTTGATCTAGACTGGGTTGGAATGTTTTCTTAATATACCATTATTCTTTATATAAAGCTCTGTCTTATACACATATGAATGTCTATGAATTTGTTTTTCATCAAACATGCATAGATTTCTAAAAATGTTCTAATTTCATCTCTAATCTGGGCCAGAACCCACTCATGTTGCAAAAGAGTTATTCATCCTACAATTGTTTGTCCTTGTTTTCTTGCTTCTCCTTTTGTGGATTTCCACAAATTATGATGTAATGATCTGAGAGGGAAGTCTGAGTGGCCTCTATGTGTTAGAATTTACTCAGGCTCTAATGGTGTCCCCACTTGTGGTCTATTTTTGAATGCATGCCATATATGCTTGAAGAAGTGTGATTTTTTTGTGTATCTTGTTTGCCAGCCTTTAATTCTCAGCCTGTTTTTGTCTGCAAGTTGAAGAGGTGGCTCTTGTAAACAACAGAATGATAGGTTATATTTTCTAAGCCAGTTTGTTAGTCTTTGTCTTTTAATGAGTGAATTCAAGCCATTAAATTCAGCAATTATATCTAACTATAGATTTTTTTTTTAATATCATCAGATACCATCTGTGAGGTACCTGCCCTTCTTATTGTTATGTTGTATATGTGTGTGTAGGGGGCAGGGGGCATTCTTGCCTTTTTTTCACCATTGTACCAATGTTATCTTGGGAGATGTTTGGGGTGTCTTACCTTCTGGGTACTCTATTTGTGATCAATGAATGTTGCTCTTCTGACCAGTTATTTGGCAAGAATTTTTTTGCAGAGCTGGATTTTTGTTGTTGTTTTTGCTGTTTAACACATTCTTTGAGCTTTTCCTTATCTTGGAAAACTTTTATTTCTCTGTCTATCTTGATAGTTTGGCAGAGTAGCGTGTTCTTGTGTTAGCATTGTTCTCTTTCCACTTTTAGAGGATGTTACTCTATTTTCTCCTCTTCTTCATAGTACCAGCTGATAGATCTGAACATATTTTCTGAATACCTTTATTGCTGACTGCATTCCCCCCCCCACTTGCTCTTATTATTTTCACCTTTTCCTCAAAGTTGGATAACATATCTATTATATCCTTTCTAAATTTTTCCTGGGGTTCAGTCTAGTTCTTGTCCTTTCGACTTGCCTGGTTATTATTCATTAAAATGTGGATGTTTTCTTTCAGAAATCCCCTTGCTCTTTATGTAGCTGACTTCTTCATTGTGCCCTGTTCTAGAAGCCCAATTATTCTAATGTTGTCTCTTGTCATAGCAATGGACATTGGTCTCAAGCTTCGTTCAGCTTTGATTATCTTGTTTCACTGTCTTTCCCATTTGCTGAAGTTTGCCTGGCTATCCCCCAGGTCACTGATGAGGTTCTCTCCTTATAGTCTGATGGTGAGATTTGTCCACTTTTTATTTGCTTTTGTTATATTATTCTTTAATTTTTTTGTATTTCCTTTTAGTGCGTGACTCTTATAATTTTATTCTTTTTCTCTATTGCTTCCCTTAAATCCTTTAATACTCCATGCAGCATTCTGAAGATTTCTTACCATGGCAGATGAATGTCTGCTTGTTCTATGAAAGTTGTTTGGTTCTAGACTTCCTCTGACATTGCATTTTGTTTCTCGTGATTTTTTCATCAAAGATGTTGAGACAGTTGCTGTCTACATATTGTTTTGGAGGATCTGAGGGCCATTTTCCCAGGAGTAGAAGAGCCCTGGGCTTTCTGTTTAGGAGATTTTAGCCATGCTTTTGCAGACTGCCTGTAACCAACAGCATGGGAGGATCAGCTTCTTCTTAATCTCAATGGGGTTTCACTCTCTCCCTAGCCATCTGGTGGTTCCTTTTTATTGGAGAGCAGGTTGGATGACCTTCTCAGGGAATGCAGATCAGACAGTTTCAGGCCACAAGGATGACACTGTGCATACCTACCAGGCAAGGAACCGAAGCAGCTTGATGACCAGCAGCAGCAGGAGACCTTGGAACATATGTTGAGGCCAGCTGTAGTAGGTAGGCCATGGAGTCAAGTTGGGAAGTGCTGGTGGTGTAGCTGAGGGTCCATTCTAGCCAGCAGTGGAGCCATGGGTCTGTGTCATGTGGTAGAGGGGCAACTGATTTCAAAAATCAGTGTCTTCCCATCTGGTGGAGGCAGAAACAGAGCCCTGGACTCTATTGCATCCTTCCAGGGCAGAAATTAGAAAGGGCCTTGCCAACTCACTGGGTGTCAGGCTTGAGGAGGCAGAGGTGCCACTTTGAACTCTTCTCCCTACTCTGAGGGCAGGAATCAGAAAGCACTATCCACCAACTGGCAGATACCCAGGCAGTGGCAGATTAAGTCTATACGCACTGTGCTGCCAACTCTAAGGATGGAAATTGAAAAGGATTCTCCAAAAATTCACAGAGTGTTGGGAAGGAGGGAACAGAGACACCATTTTGAACTCTGCCCTTTGGTCTGAGGGTGGGAATCAAAAAGGAATTTCCAGCAATTCAAAGATAGCTGGACAATGGGAAGCAGAGTTGCTGATTGATTTATACTGCCCATTCTGAAGGTGGGAATCAAGAAGGCTATTCACAAACTTTTAGAGTGCTAGGCAAGGTGAGTTCAGTGGTGCCATAGCAAAATCTGAAGCTTGTTCTGAGAACAGGAGTCAGAAAGTGACTACCCACCAACTCCCTGGGTGCTGGGTTTAGGGAGGCAGAGTTGCTGCTGTGAACTCTGCTGCATGCTTTAAGGGCAGAAACCAGAGAGGGGAATCCACTAGCTCACAGACTGCATATTGGCGGGGGGTGGGAGGAATCTGTCTTGAACTCTACATGGCTCTCCTTGGATGGAAATTGGCAAGGGGAGCCTAGAAAAAAATCTCAGGGTGGGGCAAAAGACCAGTTCTCAAGTACAGATTCACAGTACTGGCAGCCTCACTTGTGGATGACTATAACTCATTAGTGGGGCAGAAGGGAGAGGGTATTTATCATCAGCTTCCTGGAAGTCGTAGACTGCAACTCTATGAGAATAGAGAACCTCATTTTTCTCCCAAGGAGTGCCTGATGGTTTTGAACTGCTGACGTTACAGTCATCAGCCCAATGGCAATAAGGCGGTCCACGACTCCACCAGGATAGCACAGATTTAAATTGCCACTCCCATACACAATTATACCATAAAGAAGCAGAGATCATTTCCACAGGAATCATGAGGAGTAGGTTTATGCTTAAAATGGTAATTTTATATTATTTGAATCAAAAATAGATATTCTTGGTTTATGAAAATATAGTTTAAGTAAGAGGGTTCAGAGAACCCAACAGTTATTTATTGAGTGTTACTATATATGACTACTGAAATAAACATTATAATATATTATCACATTCAATCCTTTTTAAAGTACAAATATCTGGGTCATTATTGAAATGAATAGTTGGTTGATGCTCAATATTCACTTCACTTTTTTTTCAGTTTGTCTTCTTGAAGAGCAACAAGTAGAAAGAAAACTACATATTCTAAGGTCTGTCGAGCAGATGCACAAATGTGAATGTTAGAGGCTGGAAGTGAGGTGTAGATGTATATCTGCAATTTTTTTTTCTTTTCTACAGCCAGGACTGGGATTGCTTTTCAGCAACAGATGTGCAATGTCTAATTTCTACTTGTGAATGATGAAAGCAAGGCTTTGGGAATCCATTTGTCCAGAGGCATCTCAAGGCAGGTGCTCTGAAGGCAGCAGCAATAATAGCAGTTTTTCTAATATGGCATTTTTTGGGGGGGTATCACTGCCCTCTGGTGGTCGTAGGCACTACCCAGTGCCATCGCTGGATTTGAACCTCCAAGTCCGCGGGCCGTAGTCCTGCACTCAACCACTTACACCACCAGGGCTCAGCCCCATAACATGGCAGTTTAATTGCAGAATTCTGATAACAGTCGCAGTGGTGAAGATTTTGGATAATCTGCATCCAGAATGTAAAAGAAATAAAGGTTATTTTCATGATTTAGTTCTGCAGTGTAAATACAGCTGTTGTTTTTTCCCCTTTTCCAATGGTTCATAGGCCAATCCAACACAGCATCATGTTGATTTACACATCAATGACGTCATATTGATGGGGGAAGGGTGAATAAGAAATGGGTGCCAGACTGGAAGAATAGATAAAGTATATGGTCTCCAGAAGGAGAAAATAAATTCTGAAGATTCATAATTTTGCTATATAAGTTTTAGGAGTCCAGTGGTAGGCAGAATTATGTAATAACATTCCTTCCAAATGGGAAAAAAAAAAGTCTGCATTTTGTATCCTAGAGACAGTAAAATAAATAGAACACATAGTAGGATATTTTAATTCTGGGAGGACTACAATCCAAACCTAGGTATGCTACAATGCTATGATACCAGGAATATAGGATACTTTGATTCTACTATGGTAGATTCTTTTAAATCCCTTTGCTTAGCCTAAAACTTTCTTCTCTTTCTCCCTCTATCTCCCCTGCCCCTCCTCTCTTTCTCACTGCTTCCCTCTCTCTATCAGTGACCTTTCTCTGGTGAACACGAGTCTGCACTCATGGTCAACACTAATCTCTCCATTTATAACTGAAGACAAGCAATGTAGTGGTGTTCTCAACTGCCAAGAAAAAAAATATGCATTTCTGCCTCTAGGGAACAGAGTAGAAATCAGAAACTGCTGATGCTTCATAAAATAAGTCAGATAAATCTCAGTGCCACATTGCAAAAAAGACATGTTCAGTAGAGTGTTCATTAATTCATCATATTGTGAGCACCTGTTTATGAGCTTGCTATTAGCAGTGATAATAGAAAGACAGCCAAGACCCAAATCTTCACCCAGCTGTCTCACTCTGTAGATTCTTATTAGATTATATTTAGCAACACATGACAGTCCCACAAAATTCATACACTTGTCCAGAATAAATTATCTTATCTTATTTTGATGACCTTCATTGGTTAATGTGTATCACCTGAGATATCCTTTGACCAGCCTAATGTTTGGTGTACTTGATGCTTCAGTATGAACTCTTTGGGGTTTTTTTCCTACAAGAGCTACTCGAGGGGTTTGACCAGCTATATTACTAGTAAATATGTAAGAGAAGGGGTATAACTATGATCCTAAAAATAATAGCTAGTCCCCTCTAAGGTTCACAGTACAGCTGACCCAAGGGGCCCACGACAGGTTTTCCGGTGTCATTTTTAGCACAGGGATGCTTATAAACCCGTGAAAGTGGATTATTATTACTGTATCAAGCCCATTTGAAATGAGATAGTAGAGAAGCAGCAATAATTCCAATAGACAAACTTCTTGACAAAACCTAGCTAACCTCTTTGATTCATCTATTGAAAGCTACACCTGTTTTTTTTCCCCTCTTCTCCTCTCAACATTAGCATTCAATTTTAGCTGCCCAAGAAACTTAAGAGCTTACTTTGCTTTATTCAAATGCTGTTAGTATCTTCTGTTTATCCTGTTTTTTTTCTAACCTGTCAAACATAAATGGTAACAGTATAATAAATGTGTGAGAAATTGATATTATGTAAAACCCAGCATGTTTTATGTACAAGTGTAATAGAACTTAAATTCAATTAGTAATCTTCCCATTGTTATCTGAGGAGTGCTGCAAGGTTGTCTCTACTTATAAACATCACCTGCTTACATATTGCAATCTTTTCTCCCCCTCCCTCCTATACTAACTTCCTATTTCTGAAATTGTGACTTCCTTTCATTGTGGAAGAAATAAAAACTCTGGGAGCTATAGTGATGAACTCCTAGAAAATCTTTGTCCACTTCACAAAAGGTGAATTATCATCCATTATCAAGACCAAGTTGGCTACTTGTTCACAACCCAAATCCAGATTTATAAACCTTAAAACAATTCCTTCAAGAGTATAATGAAACAAAATTTGCCACGTGTTCTTAGACACAATGTCTACTCAGATCCTCAAACAACAGTGCAAAGTGGGCAGATGAGGAACTATTAATTCAATTTAATAAATGAGAAAGGTAGTACAGATTTTTGAGGGCTTGATAAACTCAAAAGTCTGTTGTCACTGATCACCACCTTTACCCCCAAAGTAGATGGCCTGGTTTTCAACATGTATCTCAATATACTGTGCTCCTCTTCATGACTTAAATTGGTTGAATTAAAATGTCTATCTGATCTCAAATGGATCTCTCCCATTCCTTTATATAACAGTATGAAACAGAAATATAGAGGGAGAGGAGAAGTCAATGTAAGATAGAAAAGGAGATAAAAGATAAGATGTGGTGGGAAACAATGAAAACAAGCTGTTCATGTTAATTCGATTGTAGCACACAAATGTAAGAACTGTTGTCAAGGAAAAGAACCAATCTAGAAACAAAGGAAGGAAGAAACCACATTTATTTAAGAGAAATTAAAAAAATTGAGGAAGACTTGGAATGCTTTCTAATTTAGAGACCAAATCTCTGCCGTCTGTCTATATTCTTGTCTGTAGCTTTATGAAACACTACCATAACTCATAATAAGATTTTTCTCCCCTTGATCTAGGCTTAACTTTGCAACCAATATGGAAAATAACCAATATTTGTCTGTCAGTTTGCTGTACTGTTGTGACTTGTGCATTGCTGTGAGGCTGGAAAATATGTCATTTCAAATATAGTATTTCAAATGTCAGTAGGGTCATCTGAAATGAACAGATTTCAATAAAGCTTCCAGACTAACAACAGACAGGGAAGAACACATAGGCTGTCTATTTCAAAGGAATCATCCACTGAATACCTTATAGATAGCTTTGAAACATTGCCAGATACTGAAAACCTCATGAATAAAAGCAGAATATTCCCAGGGATACTGCCAGAAGATAAGCCTGTCAGGTCAGAAAGCATTCAAAATATGGCTGAGCAAGAGCTGCTTCTCAGTGTAGAGTCCACTCTAATGACTTGGATGGAATAAATCCTGAAAGAGCAAAGTCTTCAGGACCTTTATTTGTTGATGAGGCATGACTCCAAATGAGAAGAAATAGCTGCAAGGATCAACTAATAATTGGAACATCTACTATAAGAAATATAAATCTCAAAAGGTTTGGAGTCATCAAACCTGAAGTAGAATGCATAAAAATCAGTGTTCTAGGGATTAGAGATCTGACATGGACTGGTATTGGCCACTTTGAATTAGAAAATCATCAGGTTTACTACACCAGGAATGAAATATTCAAGAGGAATATCATTGCATTTATTGTCAAACAGGATATTTCAAGATCTATCTTGAAGTATAATGCTGTCAGTGATAGCATAATATCTGTCCTTGGACAAGGAAATCCAGTCAACATCATTATTATTCAAATTTATACACTAACCACTAAAACTAGTGATGGAGAAATTGGAGAATTTCTTCAATATTAGCAACTGACATTTACCAAATATGCAATCGAGATGCATCAACAATTATTGGTGATTATAATACAAGACTAGGAGACATGGAGTGGGAAACAATAGTTGTAAAATATGGCCTTGATGATATATCGCATCTTCATTTTTCAAGCTCAGTGAGTCTATCAAAAATACCTTTTCCCAACAACACAAAAGGCAAATATGCTTATAAACTGTTCCAGATAAAATACACAGAGATCAAATTAAAGACATCTATGGGACGAGACAATGGAGAAGCTAAAATAAGCAGCTAAAACCAGGCCAGGTTTTACACAGGGGCTGGCTATGCAATGTACCATCACTTGCTCATATGGAAGTTCAGGTTGCAGTTGAAGAAAATTATAAGTTCAGGAGCATTAAAATATAACATTGAGGATATCCCACCTGAATTTTGAGAGTGCTTTAGGAACAGATCTGGGATATGGACCATTAATGGCAGACAACCTGATTAGTTGTGGGATGACATCACGAAGCTCATACATTAAAAAAGTGAAAGGACATTAAAAAGAACAGGAAAAGGTTTAAGTGGATGTCAGAAGACACTCTGAAACTTGCTCTTAAGCTTGAGTGACTTGAAAAATGAAACAAAATAAGAAATCAAAATGTTAAGAAGAAAATTTCAAAAGGCAGCTCAGGAAGACAAAGTGAGATGTTATATGGAAATGTGCAGAGACCTAGAGACAAAGAAATAGATGGATAAAAGTCGCTCTATTATAGTAGGCGGACATAGACCAGGATATATATGTGAGGTAAGGAAATAAGTCAGAACATAAGAAAATACGGAACAATCAATAAAATACACATCTTAACAGGCTGAAGATTTGTTCACATCTTGTATTGGAGAGTTGAACAGGAAGGCATTGATGGTCAGAGAGATCCCATAAGAGATACTATACAGGGCTGAGCCCCGGTGGCATAGTGGTTGTGCGCAGGACTGCGGCCCACTGGGGCGGAGGTTCAATTCCCGCTCACAGGAGCAAAGGCTGGGCCTCCTACTCTCACCACCAGGGCAGTGATGCCTTAATAATAAAAAATTTTATAAAGAGATACTGTACAGGTATGGTAGGGGAAATTTTCAGTATATGACTATGGAAATAAGTTATCAAGGTAGGTACACTAGGTTTTACATCAGATTGCCTTGCCAGGATTCTCAGTGGTAGGGCAGGTGATTCATAGTCATACTACCTGGTCTGACCTAACACAATGTAATAACAGCCAAACAGTTGTAAGAAGATTAAGGTAGGTTGTAAAATATACTTTATTCTGGCCACAGGTCTGACCCATTCAATTAAAAGGAAACTTCCGCAGGAAGAAAACCAATATAAATTGAGGCCAAGGAAAAGTTTTCCTGCTTTTTGCTGGGCTTGGCTTCTGCATCTGATTCATCAAGTGATGCATCAGTTCTTTGGTCTTAACCAAATGGCCTGCCATATTGTCTACGAATCCTGAGAATCATCAGTGACCTGCCCTCTGACCTGGTAACCTTGGCTTTATTCACCTCTGTAGTCACCAATATAATCAGCTGCCTTTGTATCCATTTGCTTCTGCAGCTACCAGTTTGTGCTCTCTCTACTGATTTGGGGTTCATCAACCTCTCCAGCTTGTCAGGAGAAGTCTCCAGTCACATATACAGCCCACAACTTTAACCTGCATAAACTTGAACTTGTCTATTTCTAAAATTGTGTGAACCATATTTCTTGACATACATTTATAGATATCTACATATATAAATGTTACTGGTTTTGCTTGCTTCTCTGTAGAACCAGACTAAGCTAGCAGGGTAGATATTATGATCCCTGAAAAAGAAGACCGAAACTGCAGACAAGGATTATTGCACAGTAGTAAATTATTGTTGTTAGCTGCCATGGAATTGGTTTTGATGCATAGCCACCCTATGCACAACAAAATTAATTATTGCCCAATCCTGTATCATCCTAACAATTTATCTGATGTTTGAGTCCATCATTTAAGCCATCGTATCATTCTATCTGCTTGAAGGCCTTTCTCTCTTCACTGCCCTTCTACTTTACCAAAGCATGATGTCCTTTTCCAGGGTGTGGCCTCTTATGACAACATGGCCAAAGTTATAACACACAAAGTCTTACCCTCCTTGCCTCTAGAAGGCATCCTGGCCCATGTCTTCCAAGGCAGATTATGCTTGTTCATTTGACAGTCCATGACATTTTTAATATTCTTTGCCACAATTCAAATGCACGGTTCTTTTTCAGTCTTCTTTCTTGGTGTCCTACTTTCACATGCAGGAGAGGCAACGGCTTAGGCCAAGTGCACTTTCGTGGTCTAAATAACATCCTTACTTTTCAAAATTCTAAAGAGGTCTTTTGTAGAAGACTTACCCAACACAACCCATCTTTTTACCTCTTGAATGCTATTCCCATCCATATTGATAGCAAATCCAAGCAAAATAAAATCTTTGACAACTTCTCATTTATCATGTTGTTACCTATCAGTCCAGTTGTGAGAATTTGGGTCTTTTTTACTCTGAACTGCGATCCATATTGAACACTGCAAACCTAGTCATTCATCAATAAGTTCAAGTCGTCCTTACTTTCAGTAACCAGGCTTGTGACATCTGCCTAGTGGAGGTTTTCAATAAGCCTTCCTCTAAGGCTGACACCAGATTCTGCTTCGTATACTCCAGTTTGTCTGATTATTTGCTCAGCATACAGATTGAGTAAGTGTGGTGAGAGGAAAGCAGTTCAGTTTGGTTGACACTTTGGGCTTTTGAAATATCAATTGCATAGCTTCCAGTATCACAGCAAAATGCAAGCCTCTGCATTACAGCAAGCTGGTGGACAAAAGTCTATACTTATTGAAACCAAGAATGTTAAGAGTATCTTTTAAAATAATGATAATAATCCAGGAGTTGGTATATTCAAGGGATGATAGAGGTGTCTCTAAATAACTACAACATAAAAGAATCGAGGCTAGGTAGTGTGTTGGAAGGAACTTACAAAGCTGAGAGATTTTAAGGGGGGGGGGAATGGAAGTGAAAGTTGTGGTAAAAAGTTGCTGCATCTGAAGTTACACAAAGGGAATAAGAGGAGGCAAATTCCATCCATATGACATAGAAGAAGCAATATCCTCAGAGAAAATCAGACTTCAGTATAAGCAAGAAGGTAAAGAAAATGTTCAAGAGAAAATGTGAAAAATGGGATTTTTCCAGCAAGGAACTATGATTTCCCAAGGAGGAGAGTTATGTAGTTAAGAGAGGTCTGAGAATGAGTTAGACTATGAATAAAGTCATCGAGATAAGATGAATATGTGGAAAGCCTCTCTAGCCTCATCCCTTTATTCTCTTTGGGGGGTATACTACATTACTGTCTTCCTCTCTTTAAACTAGACACATGCTAATTTAGGAGCAGATGGAAATGGGTTGAGAACAATTTTATTTTCTGGTACCCTCTTCCTGAGCCTTCACTAACAGATTATCTTTTTCCTGGACTAAAACATGTAGTCTTTGTTTGGGGCTTGACTTTAACATCTCTAAAAGAATGGAAAGGAAACAGATTTTACTTTGTGTGCCATGTACAGGAGTTCTACTAACAGACAGTCACTCTTGGTAACATAAAAGGTCTGATTTTCTCTAGGTGTTTGACCCTCAGGCCTTATCCTCCAGGACTCTTCTTTTGCTGCTTTTGTTTTAGTTCTACTATAATTTATTGAATTTTCTTTCAAACTACAAAAACAATGCCGACTTTCTGCAACAATAAAACAATTGCCAGTGTATAAAGAAAATAAAAAACCCTTCTTCTTCATTACCAACATAATCAATGTTAGCACTGTTTTCCCTATCCTTTTATCCCTTTCTCTATGTGCGTGGACAAATATAGAGAGAGCTACATGATGCCCTTTGTTCTTTCCTTTTTTTAACTTGTTATACACCATATGCATTACTCAGCAGGCTGCATTTTTTCATTTAAATTACATCTCTTTCCATATTAATAAAAACAGTTCTAACTCCTTGTTTTAGGTAGCTGCATAATATTCCATAGAATGGACAGACCGTAATGTATCCAGCTACTCTCTTATTGCTGGCTGCTTTCAGTATTTACCCTTAAAACTACAGCGCAATAGCCACCCTTTCAAATATATTTCCACACCGTGGGACCTATATTTCTTTAGACCTTATTTTTTAGAAATTTATGAGTCAATGGGTATATTTAAAACTTTATAATAATGTTCCAAGTAACTTTTAAGAATGCTTGCCGTCTTTCACAACTGTAAAACTGGTATAAATTCATTACCATTTTTCCATATTCTTGACAGAGGTAAATGTTAAATTCATTCCATTTTAAGGTAAGAATGATATATTACCACAATACTAGCAAATCTCAAAAAAGACCAAAAGAAAGGCTTGTGCCCAAAAACACATGGAAAGATGGTCAACAGGACTAATAGAAAAATAAAGTCAAATAGTTACACTACTTCATTTTATTTTTTGTAAACAACATTGTTTGTTTTCTTTTTAGAGTTTTCTTGGTTGAGGTGTAGGAATCCTAGTGGTTGTTGCATTTTGATCTTATGCCATGTCACTTTTTACATTTTTCAAGTAGTTCCAGAGTTGCTCTTGCCCAGTGTAAAATGTTCTACATATAAGATCTTCAAATAAACTTAACTTTAATTCCTTTGCACCACTTTGAATTTGCCTTTTATTTCTTTCTCAACTAATTGTCCCAGCTGAGAGTGCCATCTAATACAAAACAGTAGAAATTGTCATTCAAAGGCGGCCTCATGTAGACCACCCAACTTTGAGAGCTGTCCTGTGCTTCCTAAGACTTTGGATGCATGTGACTCTGTAACCACCCACCTGTGGTTCCTGCTTCCTTCTTCACTTCTTCACCTGTGTCACCTGGCTGCAGAAATGTGACTCTGAAGGGGGACTTAAAAGTTAAGTGATCAGATTTTAAGTGGGAGGGGCGGTTTTCTTCATTAAAAATTTGGTCTTAGGACTTGAACCAGATTAGATGGGGATGCCTTCTTGATACATAATGATTTCTTGATAGAAAGCTCAACATTAAACACTGAAAGTATGTATGCAAGTCAGTGGAGTTGTTTCTCTAGATGCAGGGGTCCTCAAACTTAGGCCCATGGGCCACATGCGGCCCGCTGGGGACATTTATCCTACCCTCCTGGTGTTTTTGTCGCCATTGCTGTCCTGCTTAGCAACCCACTCATCCGGGCCCGCAGTGAATTTGTCCATAGTTTGTTTTTTTTTTAAACTATAGTCCAGCCCTCCAACGGTCTGAGGGACAGTGAACTGGCCTCCTGTTTAAAAAGTTTGAGGATCCCTGCTAGAGAAACCGGCCTCACATGAAGGTTGGCCTGATTGAGTAGGTGGCTCAGTTGTTTCTTAACTGATGCACTTCCTGATGATCAGTGTGTTAGTCGACTTTTATCATCAATCTGTTTATTTCTGCTTTCAACATTTGTTTGATGTATTTTAAGGGTCTTTCAATAGGTGCTTCTATGTTTTTATAGTTATGTCTTTCTCATTTATTCTTCATTTAGCATTAGTTTTACAGACATTTTTTATAGATCTATGTCAATGTACATCTGTCAAATTGGCACATGAAAAAACTGCATTTTCATTAAAAAACAACTTATTCTACTGAAAAGAGCATAATAATACACTATTAACTTATAAATGAAACTGTGATACTATATATTTATATAAAATCTATAACATTTAACACTATACAAATTTGTGAAATTGGACCCAAAATATTGCAATGCTTTCTTGGGTCAGTGAATATTCCTACCTCTGCTGCATTACTTCCTAAGAATTTTTTTTTACTATGTTTATATTTATTACTGAAGTAATGCTTTCATGAATGAAACTGATTTATTGGAATTAATACTCAATTTGCATGTGCATCGATTTGATGCTTATGCATAGAGATAGCTGTATCACAAAGATAATTTCAAGGTTTTTTTCTTGAGTCTTTTTCAGTTTTAGATGTGTCAGGGGAGAAAAGAAAAAGAAAGACACGTCGAGCATGCTCTTCCCCCTTAGTTTTCTCATTCTAGGTTCTTTCACATTTGGTCAACACATTTGGCTTTGTCTTTTCAAGCTCCCCAGTGAAATGTTCTGTTCAACTCTTTGACTTAACCCTTTCTTCTACGTGCTTTAGCCACTCCACAATTTACAACAAGTGTCAGCGTGCCTTCTGACATCCCCTGTGACCTTTTCTTTCGTGTCTGTCTTTGTTCAATGACCTTTTGCTTTCTTCATGCAGGGTGGCCTTGATGTGCTTCCACGACTCCTTAGATTTTCTGTGTGTAGTGTTTGGTGTGTCGACGCTTTCTTCAGATGATCTCGACATTCAGGTGGGATAGACTCGAGGTCGTATTTTGGCCCTTGTGGACTTTGAAAGGTTTTCTTCGGCATTATTATGAGCTGACATAGGAACAGTCAGTCCCCGGTGTGGTCTTAGTGGCTCCTATTGAACTGGTCCATTGTGCTGCCTTACGGTATCTAGTCAATGTGATATCTGTGTGTTTCATATGAGGACGTCCACGTGGGTAGTTACCTTTTGTGTTGTTGAACAAAAGGTCATTGCTATAAGCAAGTCATTGCGTTTTCAAAACTCTTTTATGAGATAGCCAGATGCATGTCTATTACCAGAGTCAAATGTTCCAATATCCTCTTTGCTTCCAACTTTTGCATTCCCATCACCAATAATAATCAGTCCGTCTTATGACATGCTGAATCAAGCTTTGAATGAACTATAGAAAAGTATCACCCACATAAAATGTTGTATAAGATTACCCAGCAATGCTTGCAGCAGCACATTGACAGGAAACTGCAAGAAGTACAGGCTGGATTTAGAAAAGGACCTGGAACAAGGGATATCTCTGCTGATGTCAAATGGATCTTGGCTCAAAGCAGAGAATTCCGGAAGTAAATTTAGTTGTGTTTAATTTACTGTGTCCGTTAGTCTGGCTTAACTAGAGAGACAAATTCATTGATACTCGTATGTGTATAAGAAAGGGCTTTATATACAAGAGCAGTTGAATATTGACAAAACAACCAAACCTAGTCCAGATCAAGTCCATGAGTCTGCTATTAGTCCATATGTCTGATATCAATCTGTGAATTCCTCTTTAGACTCATAAAACTTATGAAATGATACCAAATCCAGGAAGGTTGCAGCTCAGTGAGCAGAAAGTCTTGTGGATCAAGTGGTCGTAAAAAGCATCCGTGTGGCTCCTCCCGCTCCAGAACGGTGGCTGCATCAGCATAAATCCACCTGGCTCATCATCAGTAATATCTGGCAGGGAGTGAGAGTGTGCCCCTCTTCCAGTGAGCTATCTATCTTTGTAGTGGCTCCAGCGTGAGGTCATCAAGCTGCA
>PVJH01023290.1:0-35074 GCA_004026705.1 Nesogale talazaci | reverse complement strand
ACTGGTCTTTGTAGCCTTCAAGGAGGTAATCTCTCTGGGCAGGGGTCACCCAGCCCCCTCTGTGCAGCATCCTGGGAAGCAAGTCTGTGAAAACCAAGACAGTTTGCTAACAGGCCATTTCCTGTCTGAAACCTGCCAAGGGCAGCACAGAAAACCTTCCTTCCCCTATCAGCCCACATGCCCTTGGCTCATTATTTTTATATATATATATATTTCCTACCACTTCACCAACAAGGCTGTGACTTCCCTGGCCTGTCTCTTAGGCCTTAGAACCCACCCAGGAGTTTAACATGCTCCTGTCCCTTTATCTGCTGTTGCTTCCCTTCCAAAAAGTTCTTTCCTACCTTAATAAAGCATTTCCTTACATTTGATTCCTAACTGAGCTCCATCTCCTTCCTGCAGCTCTGTCTCAGCCTCTCAGTCCACAGAGTCAGAGGCCAGGGGACCACATGGCTGAAAGGTTTAGGATGACACAAAGGTTTGGCTGCTGGCTAAGAAGTGTTGTGGACAAATGATTGCGTCCTTGCTGTTTACTAATCCTGCATTATGGTATCTGTGAATATGATCTATGAATTCTGCAGGGCTTTGAACACAGCAAAGAAATGGAGAAATGATTGATATCAGAATAAAGAGGCACGGAAAGACAATAAAGGCATGTCTGGCCACTGGCTCTTGGTAATAATGAAGGCAAAGGAAGTCAGATAATGGACCCTTGTACTGTTTATGGAGTGGCATAGGAAATACTGATTTAGTTTATTTAACTGAATGCTTGACTTACATAAGAGATTAAAAATAAACATGAACCACTAGACAATCCTTACTAAGCTTTCATTTCATCAAGTTCACAGCCTCATACCCCTTCACGCTCTTGCCCCTACATTCCACCTACCCCTTTGCTCAGTCTCTTCTCAAGACTCCACTGATAGAATTTACAGGGAACTCCATGCAGATCTTTCACTCTTCCTTGGAGTTTTCCAGAGTTCCCTGGTTGGTCCTAGAAAACAGATATATACTCTTCTATGGATACACTAAGCCAAGACAGAGGAACTTTTAATTTTACAGAGATAGCATTTCTTCTCTATTGTATTATAATTTTATCATTTGTAATAATGACTGAACATTTTTCTAGATAAGTGCAATTGAATTAGAAAAGACATAGCAATACAGTGATCTATCTAAAATAAAGTTTTGATGCCATTAAGTAGGTCAGGATACTCTGATGGAGGATGGTAAATGTCAACTCAATTAAATTAAGAATTATATCTCAGGTAGCAAGAATACATTAAACATTTTTTAGCAGAATACCAAAGTACATGGATTTATGAGAAAAAAAAACCCTAGATCCACGGAATCTAGGAAAAGGTCATTGTAAAATAATTCTGGTGTTAAGTGATAATAGTGAAATTAATAATTCTGATGGTATTAGTAATGAATATATTAGATAAATATCATAAAGGAATTACCAATGGTTTCTACAATATTGAGAAAATAGAACAGTGGTGTTCCTTCTACAAAAAAAATAAAAATAAAACCGAAACAGACAAAGAAAACCAAGAACCTATAATTCCACATGGAATGAAGGCTGCTCCCTTTCTCATTTGAATGAGGCAAATTATAGACAGTTCATACCTAACTCTAAAAATAATTTTGAATTATTTTTCTGAAATTAACACCGCAGTGGCCCCAATGGAGCAAACTGAGGATTTCTCTCTCATGTACCTTCAACCTTGGGAACTCTGCTGTGTAGTGTCTCGATGCATCAGAATTGACTTGATGACAATGGGGGGGGGGGAAGGGGCTTTGTTTGCTTGCTTGTTTGTTTTAGCATTATCCTAAAATCAACACCTAAAGAGTATGGAAACATGATTTGAGCTTACTTACATGTACTCGGATCACACAACAAAGTGCACAAATTACGGTTCCTCCATCACTAATATGTGGAGGCCATTCAAAAATGACCTTTTAACTTAATATCTAATGCTTTGCTATCTCCAGAAAGAAAGACGTGTTCTACTCCTCTATCCCTCTGCCATATGCTATTTAGTTACTTAATCTTTTCTCACTCTCTAAACATCTGATATAAAAAATTAAATGCATCTTGTTTACATTGCTCTTGTTACTTCATCTGCCCAGGTGTTAGATGAAAATTAAGGGCAAAAAGAATATTTTCTTAAAAATGGATCAATGGTTTTTGTGCAGCATTTCTTCCAATAGTATTAATGGTACTGGCCTGAAATCAGCAATCACTTCTACAATTCTCATAAAGCCATTTATTTTTTAAACAATAAACTCCAAAATAAAACCTAGCTATATATTTTACGTAGCTTTGTAATTAATGAAGAACCCCAAATTTAGTCGCAGACATCAATGTCTTACTACAGTTCTTCAGGTTGAATTCATCTGGAAACATCTACCGAATTGTAGTCAAAGCAATCTGCTAAATGAATGAGCAGTTTTCTCTGGCTTTGCAAAAGCCAACAATTAGTAGGCTCATCCCCCTCATGTAGAAAACACCATGCATGGTCTGCACGTATTGGTCTTGTTGTATTTATGTTGCTGTCAAATACTACATATTCGTTTCCTCTTCCTTATTTCCTCATCCTATTCATAGAAAACATCACATGGTTTCTTCTAAATATTTGTGAAAAGTTAATCCTGCAATTCCACAACGAGCATGGAGAGAAACAAATTAGCTTTAAGTAAAAAGACCTGGGGTTGAAGATGTGACTGCAGCCCTTGCAAGAAGCACTAAATCTGCCTTCTTTCATTGTGGGTTAAGTAAATGTGAAAGAAGTCCTGGGAAGCTTAAGTGCTTTTTGATGGTGCTTTCTTCAGAAGATGGAGAGAGGAAAAAGAACCAATGATATAGTTTCTTATGCAAGATGCACTTAAGATAAGATCTCTTTATTATTACTCAGCAGGTCTTCCCAATCTTGAAGACATTATCTAGGAGATTTATGATCCATGGAAAATGTAATTTAGGCTCTCTCTGACAAAGGACCTAAAAGAATGAGAAATATGTTTCAAAAAGAAATAAAATAATCAGTTTTGAGGATTCTTATTATATAAAGCAAAGAGAAATATATATGAAACTAGATGAAGGAAACTATATTCATCAGGGAAAATAAGTGAAACCTTATTAAACTACTTAGCATATTAAGTACATAGCAAAGTTATTGGCCTAATTGAAAATTATTGTATTTGTTAAGATGTCATTGTGTTAGTCCCCAGCTCATCGGTACCCCATGCATAACATAAAGGTACACTATCCTGTCATTTGAGATTCCCATGATTTTTCCTCTTTGTGCCCCTTGTTCCAGTCCCTGTTTCAATCCATCTTCTTGAAGATATCCTTATGCTTACTTTCTAAAGGGTTAAAAAATTTTCACCCACTATTAAGGGTAGCTTGGACTGAACTAAGTGGATAATAAAATGCCATCAAATATGCCTCCTCACTTCATGAAAGGGAATACCACTCTGTTCTTCTTGAGAAGCTCCCCATATGGTGAATCTTCCCACTAGTAGAGGTCTTTTTCAGTCAACAGGCCTAGAATCATTTTCTAACAGGCTTCAACATAGTTCAAAGGCATGGATAAGAGATACAAAGAAATTTAAATCTCAAAGGATTTTAAGACTCCTGTCAAGGGACCAAAAGTCTGGCTCGACGTTGTTTGTGCTGCCTGGAAACATATTAGCGAAGAGTGGTTCACTGGTCCTTTGCTTTCAAAGCTAAGTCTTATCCTTTCTGAATAAAGCTATTCCAGAAAAACTCTGATTTGTCTAACCTCTACTTTCACTTTCAGCATAAATATTTCCCAAGTGTTTTGTCCAATAAGACAGAAAGTTGTGGAGTAATGCCATGCTCTTCTTATTCACACAAACAATAAACTCTGGTAAGCTTCATAGTACATGTCTCTCAGGTGGTCTTAAATAGGGGACTTGGAGGGGGCACATTGCATTTGGTAGCACATTTATTTTACCAAGCAACTTGTCCTTCTTCAGGGACTATCCAAAGTACATGAGACAAAGCCTGAGAAGCTATGCTTCTAGCTATATTTATTCCAATGCACATCTACCCATTCTTCTAGTAACCTATGGCATATTTAATATTTGTTGTCAATATCATAATTCAAGGGCATCAATTCTTCTTTATTTTTTAATCTATTCTTTATCCTTCATGTGCATATGAGGCTATTGAGAGTGTCAGTGCTTGGTTCAGGCTGATTTTATTTTTCAAAATAATAGTGCTTGGGATTTTTTTTGCACTCTAAAGAGATCTTTTGCAGCACAATTATACAATGCATTTATTCATTTGTTTTTCTGACTCTTGATTCTATGGGCATTGAGTTTGAATGAAATGAAAGCCTTGACAACGTCATCAATCTTATTCTGTTTATCTGTTTATGCTGTTTCTTGGTTGTGAGGTTTTATTGTTTTCTTATGTTGAGATTTAATTCACATTGAAGGCTGGGAGCAGAGTGGAGTTGTACTTCATAAGATAAGGCTGCTACTATTTGGAAATGTTTCACATATACTATCTTCTAAGGTATGTACTAGGAGGACAGACCCTAAATTCAAATATATCCTATAAAGACATCTTTATTAAGGTTCAAACAGGGCAAAAACAACCACCAGGAAACTTATTCTGATGAGGAAAAAACATCAACCTGAACTCATAATAGTACCTAGAAGATTCTTGGCCATGGAACTAACTGTCTCGACCTCTATATTGCTTTTGTGTCTCTTCTAAGTGACCCCGTAGGAGAAGGTAGAACTGCCCTTGTGGGTTTCAAAGACTAACTGTTTAGGGGAGTAGAAAAGCTGACTCTTTTCCTTAGGCTTGAATTATAGTCCATAGAAAACAATACAAACTCTGCCCGAATCATAATTAGTGGCAATCCAAATGACCACTGTGGTAGATGGGACGATAAAAGTCAAGGACGAATGATGCATTAGATGTTTATACAGTTGCAGTTTAGAAAAGCTTACTAATTATTTCGGAGGCATTTTGAATTCCTGGAATCTTGGAGATTCAGGTCTTACTCATGACTACTCTTGACCAAATTCAAAATTCCATTAAGGGGACACCCAGACTGGTTTTTCCAACAGCAAGCTGTGAAACATGTATTCTTGCTGTTGGTTTGCCCTTGACCAAAGTCCTGGTTGGGCAGTAAACTATGACACAAACACATCTAATATGTATCAACTTAATCATTTTATAAATCACACTTCTTTTAAATAGTATACTTAAAAGGGTGACTGAGTGTGGCTGCTGATATCTGACATACCGAATGTTGCAAAAGTGTAGGGTGTTTTTTCCAAAGTAGGCATTCTTAGTTATGGATGCAATTCTTCATTTCAATATTTGATCTAAGAATATGAGCTGGTTTGATTGGGTAATAAAACATATTAAATTCCACATTCTTTTTTCATTGATTGATAAGCCGATGGTAGATGAAAAGTGTCAAGGAATACGCAGGAGAATTCATGGTTTCTCCTTTACTAGCTATGCCTCTACTACTAAAGCGTTTTAAGAATGCAGAGCACATATTTTGTCCTCACTTTAACTTCACAGTGACAAGCTATGTGGACAGCTGAGTCATTAATCTTCTAGTCAAATAAAGAAGAAATTTGGAAACATGAGTATTTTATAATTCTGAATGTTCTGTTCAAGATCTTAAATAAAGGAAATTAATTTTATTCCACTTTGCTATACAATATTACACTGCCCCCACCCAGAACTGTCTCATCATTGCACTTTATCATACAAGGTGACTGTATCTGTAACTCAATGAAGCCTATTGTTTCCCTGAATCATGCCAGAGGCAGATCGTGGGCTTCTAGCCATGCATCAGAAATGCCAGGCATAATTGAAAATGGGAAAGTACCAATAGGTCTTCTTTTTATATCACCCAGACATATGAGCTCTTGAACAACTGTAGTAGCATCTTTGGTATTGTTTTTGGAAGTGAGTTGAAGTATACTTTGTAAATGTAAAATACTTATTGAGATATACTATTTCCCTTTGTGTCAAAAAGGAAACTGAAGCTTCCGTTTAAAATAAAAAGTTTCTTAAAAGAATGTGATGGATTGGTCAACACCTTATAAGAATTCACCAAATATTATATTGAAATACTTTTTTTACAGAGCTTGAATACAGAGTATCAAGGAAGTTAGAAGATAAAAATGCAAATTGGTTGACATTTATAAAACTATGCAGGTGCAAGAGAATGAAAAGGTCACTGTGATAGCTCAGCTTTTGATGTCAACTTGGAGAACCCAAGATTCTCACCTGTTTGGTTGCTAACACCTAGTGTTCACTGCTGCTCTGAACTAAAGCAACGTAAGCAGAGCAAGCAGTTGCAAACCTCTATAATAAGGTAATATGAGAATTGGAAACAAACATGACCTTGTTCAGGCCACAACTTTGATACAGTTAGAAAAAAGTACCCTTATGGTTGTGACGTCCTTCCAGTATAAAGACACTGTGGAAAATAGTCCTGTAAATGTTCCTGGGTCTAGATCCTGCATCTAGCTTATCAACCAGAAGCTCTTAAACTAATGGTGTGTCATATTGCTAGCCAATCTTGGGAGTCATCCGATGGTCTGATACTGAGCTTGGATTTATTTGCTGCTCCTGTCCCAAATTTGATCTGCTGACCATGGATTCATCTACTTCTACAACCACCCACTTGTGCTCCTCCTGTTGATCTTGTTAAGCCTCTAGTTTAATATTTGACCTGCAAACTTGGAACTTGCCTGGACTCAGACTTGACCATTTGTTCAACTGTATGAGCAATATTCTTGACATGAATTTGTTTATATATATCCATATATAAGCATCTCTGTTTTTGTTTCTCTAGTGAATCCATCCTAGGAGACCTCTTAGATACTGTTCTATTAAGGGGAAACTTTGAGTCATTTTATTAATAGCCTATTCAATGAACATTTTGCAGGCTAGATTGAATTAATGTGCTTCCTGGGAGCATACCATGAGAAGGAGGAAGGGTATGTGTAGATTTCCTGAGGTTTCCTGGCAAGCTGGTTTTTGAAAGTCACCTCAGGGGAACAATAAATAGAAAATAATAATAAGTAAATAAATACGTGATCTGCTTTTTTGGCTAAAGTCTCTCCCTATGTTGAGCACCTAGTTCTTTTGAAAGTTTTAAAATTTGAAGCACATTTTTCAGATAAAAAAGAACATATTTGTGTATATATATAAATATATAAATAAACATATATGGGGAAAAAGCAGAGCTTATTCAGGCATGTGTAAAAAATAATTTATTTTTTGACTGAACAAACTACAAAACTACCTCTAGTATATCAATTGTAACATTTACCAACAACTTAACAGAATTTCAGAAGATTTGGAATAAGCAAAGAACGTTTTAGATTCATTATACTCAGAAAGGGCAGCAGAGATAGGAAGCATTGCTATGTGACATTTGATGACCAGGCTATCATCAGATCTCAAGGTCATATTAATAGCAGCAAAAGAAAACTGGTGATCTTTTCTTTTAATTATAAAATATACATAAATGAATAAGGAAACATTAAAATACATTAGCAAGTAAATTTTAACTATATTTATTACCTATCTAGTAGCTAATACAGCAGGTTAGAAAGTCTTAATACAAAAAGAAAGAAGGAAGAAAGTAATAATAAAAAATTTATAAAGACAAACATTTGAGTCTTAATGCTTTCATCACCTCTAGAACATGTAAAGCCCACATATATTTTCTACTTCTGGAATATATTGAGATGTCTTTGACTACTTACCTTAAGGTCAGCCAGTAGAAACCACCAGCCAACCTGTAGAAGAAAGATGAAATTTCTATGACCACAAAGACTTATAATCTTGGAAACTCCCAGAGACAAGTTTAATTTCTCCTACAGGGTCACTATAAATTGAGGTTGACTTGATGGTGAGGAGTTGGTTTTGGTTTTGGTTTACTGAGAAGCTTCCATCCCACTTTGAGTATGTGCTGTCATCTGGAAGGGACCTGTAAGAAGTGTGAATCTAAAAAAATGAGCATCATCTCAATGAGTCCAGTAGTGAAGCCCCCTAAGGACATTACCCACTGCTTTGAAGTGAATCAGACACAGAAAGTGCATAGGTCCATGTAGAAGACCTCACTAGAATTTCTGAGGCTATAAATCCTTGCTTGAACAGTCAGCCTCATCATTTTTCAATAAGCAGCTGGTGGAATTTCACTCCTAATCAAGTGGGTAGGAACTAAACTCATAACCTACTGTGCTCCCAGGAACCCAATGACACAATCTGATGCCAATTTGTGACTTGATAGGATTAAGAGCAAAGGGGTAGAGTCTTGTCTGTCAATCGGGTCATAGTCATTGAGGCCTCTGTGTGTGACTGACCTTCTCCTGAGATTTTTGGAAATTGCTGGATTTCCTCCTTGGAGGAGAGAGAAACACATACTCTTTCTCTATGCTTACTCCCTGAGAGTAACTCTACTGACAAGACACATGGTACTATGTCCTGGGAACTGGAGAAGCTACATGGGCCTACCCTGTTGCAACCAGACCTAGGATGCCGGAGAAGTCACATAGAGATCCCTGCTGGTGCTGAAGTGTTACAACACCACTGGATTCACAAGACTTCCAACCCTGTGATCCTCCTGCATTTGGCATCATTGCATATATTTCATGAGTCTAAAGAGGACACATAGGCTAATATTGGAATTATAGACTTGATCTGGACTGGACAGAGATGTTTTGTCAATATTCAATTGCTCTTGTATATAAACCACATATATATTATATATTACATTATATATATACACACATACATACATATATATACATCCCTGAATTTGTTTCTCTAATCTAACCTGACTAACATAGACCCTATATGTACAGACTAGAGAAAGGTTCCCTTAGATTTCTGCGCCCTTTAAACTTACTACTATCGAGTCCATGTGAACTCAGAGCAACCCCCCTTTGTGGAGATTACAAGAGATGCAAGGATAGGCCAGTCTTTCTCTCCAGGAACAACTGGTGGTTTCAAACTACTGACCATGTGGATCGTAGCCCAAAGCACGATCACTCTACCATCAAGACTTCTCTGATAGATGAACTACTACCTAGTGAAAAAGGATATTCAACTTTTGCTTGGATTCTGGGGTCATCCTGGTAACTACATTAAACAGGTAAGCTGCCTTAAAAAGTATCTTCACGTACCAAATGTTACCCAGAGCGCTGTGGTGAGAATTCTGCTGAGTGGTACTAATCAATCTATAGGTGTTGTATCCTTTTATGCTAATCAAGTCTTTCACAGGAGACACATAAAAGGGTTGGCAATAATGAAAACCATTCTAGTTACTCATGAACAGCAGACTGTGTGGTAGAAGAAAAACCCGTCATAAGCGATCCTGGCCCTAAAGATGTGCAGAGAAGATGGAAATGAGGATGGGTGCTCCGCTCATTGCAGTAGAGACAACGAACCCTGAAGATCATCCTGGCTCTCCTTGATAGCCCAGGGTTTAAGTGTCTCACTGCTTGCACAGATTGCAATGCAAGTCTCTCATCTAATCAGTCAAAGAGGATGGGAACCAGACATGGTGGGGCCATACTGAAGTAGTGTGCTAGGAATTGCATCTCTATTCCGTTGCTTACTTAGGACAGGGTAGTATACTTTTCCCTCCAAAGTCCAGAAATGCTAAAGAAAGGAGTGTTTGGGCCAGTCAATAGGCCTGTTTGTCCTCCTCTCACTCCTGCTTACAAGTTTGTCTATACAGTTATTTAAGGAGTACTGGAGCATTAAGTCAATGCAGGTGTTGATTTAATATTAGTAAAAAACAGAGAACCTACCGCCACGTCTTGTAAAAATCTTTGTATACCATGTAATGGTAAAACAATATGTCATTTTAAAAGCATGAAAACAGGACTGACACAGACACTCTTAGATGGTGTAAATGTATACAGAATATTTTTAGCTTATCAGTAGGCATATGCATTCTATGGGGCTTTGCACCCTCTATAAGGGCATTCATGTCAAAACTAAACTTCGTACCAATGAGTTGTTCACATTAAGTGATTGTGAATGAAGCGGAGCTTTCTATATGCATAGCATGGTATTTACATAAAGATATTACCTCACCCTGAATACCTAGCTTTATCTGAGGGGATGAGGGGACTTATAACCTGCCTGCTGAATTCCTCTTGCTGTTGAGCCAGTACCCTCTGACACTGGTCTTTGTAGAAGAGATATTTTTTTATGTTTCCTCCTTCCATTAGATGTGTAAATCTCCAATTCAGCATTCTGTTCTATTAAGATGGGTGACTCACCACACTTATTCACTTGGCCTCAATCCTTCTCTTTTCTCCATTAGGTATTAACTGGAACCTGCTTTCTAATTCTGAGCAATTAAATGAGCACAGTTAATCTTCCTAGGAGCTAAATGTAAAATGACAAAATATGCGGTAGCTTCCTTTTAGCACTCCATTTATTCCAATGTAATTTCTGAAGGAAGGGAAAAATCCCACAGGTCATTTAGTTAAAGTGTTAACTAGGAGAGAGACAGAGTGGTGTGGGGGAAGAAACAAAATCTCCCAAATAAGAAGCTAAAATTTGTATTAAACTATTCTCTATTGGAATAAAGTAAAGAAAATTCTTAGAAGAGTCTCTTGCCCAGAGACTATCTGTAAAGAAAGCCATCTGCCACACAGCTTTGCCAACCTTTGAAAATGAAGAGCGAGAAGAAGGTAGCCTAGAATTCTTAACTCTCTGCCCACTCTCTTTTTCCATTATTTTTTTCTGGTGGTTCTCTTTCATCAGTCTTCTGATGCCCCCAACTGTCACTCCCACTGTGGCAGTCATGTACTTCTGTGTCAATTTCATCAGGACTCTAGGAGTGGAGTGGAGCCTGTCAGTAGGAGGTAGCCAATGAGGCCTCTTGTGGGCATGACTTTCTCCTGAGAATTCTGGGAAGTGTTGCAGTATTTTCAAATTGGAGAAGAAAGACTTGACTGAGTTCCTAGGAGATGAACTACTGACAAGATGAGATGACAGTATGCTGATTGAGCCTGAGTCCTGGAACCTGGAGAGGCCAGCAGAGAAGCCATATGGGATTGCCCAGATGGAACCAGACCTCTGGGGCCTAAGGAGCCCCAGAGAGACCTCTGCTGGCACTGATTTGCTTCTACTGCCAATGGATACTGCTGATGGATCCTGAGCCCTGGAAATGAGGAGCCATGGGGAGACCCCTGCTAGTGCAGAGATGCTTCTACTGCAAGTATTTTGTGAGTCAGTAGGAGACTTTATAGATTGGTATCAGACATATGGGCTAATATCAGACTTATGACCTTGGACTGGACTGGGTTGGGATGTTTTCTCAGTGTTCCATTCCTCTTGTATATAAACCTTTCCTTTATATCAAATGTTTGTCTATGAATTTGCTTCTCTAGTCTACCCGGACTAACACACCCACCCTGGCTTTATTTCATGGGAGCCCAGGTCATGCAGTTGTGATAGGATGAGTTTCTATCCACAGGGTCAGAAGTAGGAAACCTCCAATTGCTCCTTAGGAGAAAGACAGGTTTTCAACTTCTGCTAAAAGTTGGTCTGAGAAACTCTCTGAAGCATTTCTTCAGTGCTTTTCTCAGTGACACACCATCCAAACTGATGGCAGTGAGTTGAGTGTATATCAAAGGGAGACTTTATCTAAGTGGGAGACCTGCAGATGAATTTTGGGCTTTTACTGTCATCTGAAGCCTTATCCATGTCAGATGCTCAGAACTTAAGCTCTAGTTTACTTTAATTATAGGTTTTATAACTTACATTCATTGGAGCACATGGGTTGATGTCCTTAGCTTACATCTCACTTAGACAACTGCTGGTTTGAAGGCAAACTTAAATCTTACCACACTGAGTATCCTTTCTTATAGCTGGGCACCCGCTGATTTCTTCAACACATCTGGCTCTAGCACACCTATTTTCAGTGGCTTCTTCTTCAGAGTAAGTATAGAGGAGGGCAACACTATAATAATTAATTATTCATAGATAAGGACTTGCAAATTAGGTATGAAATCCAAATCCATTTATCTATCTATAGTATCTATCGATCTGCAGATAGAGATATCTACCCAATCCCAAGAAAAGGAACCCAATAAGAGGTGCAAATTATATAACAAAATTGATATCAACAAAAGTTATAGAATGCATTATCAGGGAGCTGTCAGGGGTCCAATCTGAATCCAGAAGAAAATATGGGAAAAAAGGATAGAATTTTTAGGTCAAATGGACTTTAGCCCAAAGCAGAGCTCATCAGAAAGAATCTTTCCTTTTGTTTTATTGACTATGACATGGCATATGACTGTGGAAGTCAAAACAAACTGTGGGTAACCATGAAAAAAGAGATACTTCCAGAACAGCAACTCAAGTCATGGTATTTTCAATTGTGTCACATGCATGTGAAAATCAAACATTGAATAAAAAAGACTGAAAAGCAATCCATGCATTTGAATTCTGGTGCTAGAGAAAAATATTAAAAATACCATGGACTGCTAAAAGAAAAAGCAAGCCTGTTTTGGAAGAAGTATAGCCAAAATGCATCTTAGAGGCAAGAATACCAAGACTTTGTCATATATATTTTGAACATACTGTCAGGAGAGACCAGTCCATTGAAAAGGGATATAAAAGAAAAAACAAGCCTGTTTGGGAAGAAGTATAGCCAAAATGCATCTAAGAGGCAAGAATACCAAGACTTTGTCATATCTACTTTGAACATATTGTCAAGAGAGACCAGTCTATTGGAAAAGGATATCATACATGATAAAATGGTGGGGCAGTGAAAAAGAGAAAAGCCTCAAAGAGATGAATGAAACCATGACTGCAACAATGTGTTCAGGCACAGGAACCATTTTGGGTCTGGTGCAGGACCTGTCAATATTTTCTTTTGGTGAGCACAAGGTTGCTATAGGTTGGAACCGACTCAATAGTTTCTAACAACAACAGAACAAGACCAGAGGCTGTGAAGCAGACCATCAGTTGCTCATATGCAAGTCCTTGTTTGGAGGGAATAAACCAGTTCATGAAAGTAAAATACTACCATGAGTATCTTGCTTTAATTTATAGATCATCCAAAGCACATATTTGACACACAGTCCATCAAAGACCTGACTAGTTGTGGGGATGTCTTCAAGAATTTCCTACCATGATAAAGTTAGTAAAGAAAGAAAGAACCAAAACACATCAGAAGAGACCCTAAAACTCTCTCTTGGTGGTAAAACAGCTAAACCAAATGGAAGCAATTATGAAGAAAAGAGATGAACAGAACATTTGAAATAGAGTTCCCAGAAGAAAATTAAATGTCATAATAAAAGGCGCAAAGATATTGAAGTAGAAAGTTGAAAGAAAGAGTGTCCTCAACATTTCTTAAGATGGAAACTTGGAAAAAGCAAACCTCAAGTCCAGAGTTGCAAAATAGAAGGATCTCCTGAGAGAAATATTGAATGATCGAGGAAGCACCAAAAGAAAGTGGTAGTCACACACAGAGTCATGGTACTAATAATTAATTGGAGTTCATTCATTTAAAGAGGTGGCATATGTTCAAGAACTTAAGGCATTGAAGGTCAAACCTAAGATGCACTGAAAGCATTGGCTAAAAGAAAGGCTTAGGAATTCATGGAATTGCTAAATAATTGCTAAAATGTTCCCAAAAATGATACGAGACTGGAAAAACTCCATATTCTATTCCAAGAAATTTGTAAGACACCTAACTGGCAAAGAAATAGTTAGAGATCCATATTAGTGTCCATTGCAAAGAAAGGTTACACAACAGAAAGTGGAAATTATTTAATACCATTACATATCACATACAAGTAAAATTTGCTGAAGATGAGTTTTTTTAAGAGATTGCAATAGAACATTAACAAGTTACTGCCAGAAATTTAAGGTGGATTCAGAAAATAACTTGTGCAAAAAGATATGGGACTATACAGACCTCCTCTAGGTACCAAAGTAGAAGGAAAAGTCATCTCCTCCCTAGCACAAGGTTGAATACCATGAGGCAGAGATCAGACATTCCTTCAAACCCACTGTTCTTTACCCTACTCTAACATGACCCATTCCTCCCAGTATATTTTACCTCTTGGCTGGCTTCAATAAATCATTGCAGTAGACACACAGAACTCAAAGATAATACCCACCATTTAGAGTCTATTAGGGAAATTGCCATGTTACCACAAGCCAGGATGGGAAATCATCAACTATATGTGTCCTCTCCTGAGGGAGCAGCCAAGTCTCCCAGGACTCCTCAGCCTCTCAGTCATGTGAACCCTTAATTATGTCTCCTTGGGCCTGAAAGCCCTCCTGATGCTGTTTCACAGTCTCCTGGCCTTAGAGCTGTTCATCTGTTTTGTCTCCTGGTTTTCTTGCTTCTGTCTCTGGTTCTAGCATGGCATGGGCTCTGCTGATTCTTCTACTGCAGGCAAGGATTTCCAGGGTTCTCCACTAATGGTTCTTCTTTCCTAAATGATAATAGGAATTCTCTCTGTTCTTGCTTCTATATTAACACTCCTTTATAGCTTATGCAATGGCAACCCAAACTAAACAATCTGCTCTCTCAGCATTCCATTCACCTAATTTATATAGTCCTACTCAGTCATTTAGTGTGTTGAAACATGAATGGAAGAAGCAAATTTAAAGATTTCACTTCTCTACTATTTGGAATATAGAATTTCATTACTAATATCAACTGGACCTTGACTGACCAGAGAATTCCAGAAATATGTTTATTTGTATTTTTGACCATTCTAAAGCATTCAACTGTGTGAATAGTAAAAAAAAACAAACTATTGATAACTTTGAGGAGATGAAGAGGCAATGGTATAAAGAAAACAAGGGGATTCAGGATGGTTAATTATCAAGAAAGTTGTGCATCAAGGTTGTATCATTTCATTTCTCAAAGTATATGCTGAGCAAGTAATGTGAGAAGTTGGACTATATGAAAAAGAATGCGGCATCAGGATTGAAGGTAGGCTTATTAACAGCTTGCAGTGTGTGAGTGACACAGACTGGCTTGCTGAAAGTGAGGAGGACCTAGGTACTTGCTTATAAAGATTAAGGACTCTAGTCTTCAGTGGGAGTTACAACTCAATATAAAGCAACCTAAATCCCCACAGCTGGACCATTATAAACATAAACAAAGAAAAGACTGAAGTTGTCAAGGAGTTCATTTTGCTCAGATTCACATTTAATGCCCATGGAATCAGCAATGAAGAAGTCAATGGACACATGGCATTGCAAAAAATATGTACTACACTAGACTTCTTTAAACTGTTGAAGAGGAAGGCTGTCATATTGAAGACTAAGGTCTGCTAGACCAAAGTCATGACATATGTGTGAAAAGTGGAAAATGAAAAAGTAGACTGAAGAATAATTTATACATATGAATTATGATGCTAGGGAAGAATGTACTATGAAAATACTATAGCCAGCCAGTAGAACAGATTTGCCTCGAAATAAATACAGCCAGAATGCTTCTAAGGAGAGAGGATGGCAACACTTCATCTCGTATACTTTGGACATGCTGCCTGGAGAACCAAACCCTGCAAAAGGACACCATGTTTGAAAAAGTCGAATGTCATCATTTTTTAAAAGGAGTCAAATGGATCCAGTGGTTGTGAAAATTGTCTCAAATATACAATAGCTGTGAGGATGGAGCAGGACAAGGCAATGTTTCATTCTATTGTTCATAGGCTCCTATAAGATAAGACTGACTTCAAACACCTAACAATGTTAAAAACCACTGAAAAAGAAGGAAAGAGGAGTTCTCACATTTCCAAATTTCAAAGTTGCTATAGCTGTTAACCTATAGAAGCCTTTTTGACATACATTAGACCTTGAACTACTAACCCCAATCCCCAACAAGATCAAAACCCCCAGCAGCTCCACTGGAGAAAAGACAATGGTTTTCTCACACTATAAAGTGATAGTCTCAGAAACCCAACTGGATAGTTCTTCCCTGTTCTAAATGGTTGCTATAGCAATAAGACAGTTTTTCTTTTCTTTACTTGTTTGGGTGTTTTTTTGTATAGTAATCAAAATACCCTAGTAGTAGTACAGTAGCCAACACATAAAACAATAGAGTATATGGAAAGCTGATTATATACAAAGGGCTAATTAGAATCCATTAACTTTGGAAAAAAACTGTCTCTGAGAAATGGTGCTGAAAAATACTGGCTATTTTATCATAGAAAAGTGAAACAATATAAAGCCTTGTGCCATATATAAAATGTAACTTAAGAGGAATTAAGTACCTACATGTAAATCCTAAAACTATAATTACCACCAAAGTAAAAATAAGGTAAACCTTAAGTATCCTTATTTCTGCTATACATAGACTATGAAACATAAACAAGAGTACACAAGCAGCAGAAGATAAACTAGATCATAAGACCTTCCAAAATTTAAATACAAGCATTCTCCCAAAGACTTCCCTAAGAGTAAAAGATACACCCGCAGAATGGGGAAATCGAATATCACGTATACATAACATATGCACATCCTCCTGTATATTTTAAATCATCTCTGCTATTATTTCCAGGTATTTTACAGTTGTTTCTGATTCACAGTAACCCCATGTACAATAGAAATATTGCTCTGTCCTGTGTCATTTCCACAATCACTTTAATCCTTGAGACCACTTTTATAGACACTATGTCAATTCATTTTGTTATAGATCTTCCTCATTTTTACTGACCTGTACATTACTATATATGATATTTTTCTCCTGTGTCTGGCTGCTTCTGGTAACATATGTAGCATATATGAGACAAGTTCTTGCCAACTTTTTTTCTAAGGATCATCCTGGTTGCACTTTCCCCAAGACAAAGTTGTGTATTCTTCTCATAATCCATAGTATAATCATCTCTATCACTAATAATACCTTGTACAACTTGAGTAGTATGTAACTAGCCCTTTACATTCCCTCCTAGTTTGTATAGAGTATTTTGACTATCTAGTTGTTATTCCTTCATGTCTACATGATATTTTCTATTCATGGGAGTCTGAATTTAAAGATGCAGAGCATGCAAATACCAATAAATAAATGTGCATTTAACTTTTTAAAGAAATATAATTAAAATTACCTATATTACTGGAATTCAATAGAAAATAGTTAATTATTAATATATCTAATTAATATGCTTGTATAACTAACTGGCATTCATTCGTTTAAGATGTTACTATATAAATTTGTGTGTCAGTGACTAAAATTTTTAAAAAGTGATTTAAATTGTTATTAAATTCTCTCTATCTTTGAGGGGGTTTTATTTTGCTTAAAAAATTGTGATCACCACAACTGATTTGCCTGCTGATAATGCTTCTTCTCAATGACATTTTAAATACATAGGCTTGCTTTTTATGTCTTCTTAATATACCTCCTACAATTAAAAAAGACAAAACCTCAATATTTTGAAGGCTGAACAAAAAAATGCCATGAAAAAAAGAGTGTCAGAAGGGATTTGCCTGTGTGAAAATAAAAGGGACAAAGGAATCAAAGACTTGGGAGGAGATTGTGTGAAAGACGTTGAGGGCAGAGGGCAGTTACCTATCACAAATAGGTATTCAATAAGCAATTGTTAAATGACTGAATACACGAGGGAGCATGAACTCCCAAGGTGGAAAGTCTTCACTCAATGAGTAGATTCATTTTGGTTCACTGCCAAGACTCCTTGACACAGACCTTTCTTCTGGAGATGTATTCTTGAATTACTCTTTCCATTACCACTTCTCCTTTCCATTCCTATTACTTCAAAAACCAGTGACACAGCATATTCATTGCCATTGAATCATCTACTTTTACAAGCTGACTATCAAGGACACAGAGAAGCTCATAAGTTTTTAAGACCTCGAGCTTTTTCTACAAGGTAGGGAAGGATTCCATGTTTTCCATGAACTTAATATATATTCAATTGAAAGTGATACATTTATTTCCTAACTAAACATAGATCTTCAAAAATGATTTTAAAATTAGAAATCAATCCCATCTTTTGAAATCTATTTTTAGACTTTGAGTTCAACATGTCTTTCCATCTTGATTTCAACATTAACTAGCTAAAATATAGTAACTTATGCAAATTATCTCTCAAACACATATTAAAATGCTTTCCACTGGAAATATATATAATTATAAAACAATACCAGAAGAGAATAAATAAGTGTTTATTTCATAATTATATTATTTAAAATAAAAGAAAAGAGTTAGAGCTAACAGCAATAATGCATGAGCGCATTATATCACTGTAGACATGTGGAGTAATGGGACAATGACATTTTAGATATGTCTATTGTATTACAAATTTAGGCTCTCCATATCCAGCTTAGCAATTCTATTTTTCTAGTTTTACTGTATTGTCTTTTATTATCAAAATGGATATTGTTTTAGTGTAATGCTATTTTATAAAATGTCTCCCAATGCTCAAAGAAAGCTGTGCAAGAATATCATGGGCAAAAATATTTCAGATCAACCTCTGAATAAAACCTCAAGTGGTAAACTCTTGTCATCTTAGCAGTTTCATTCCATTGTGCATTTTGCAAGTGAAGAAAAAGTTAGTGACTTGTGAGCAGGAACTATTTTCATGTGCATCTCAAAACATTTTTTAAATTATCATTGAAAACTTGCTCTTAAAATTATACATGGGAATGTTTTGAGGTAGCAGACATGAGCACTTTGAGTGCCTTAATAGTTCCATGGAGATGGATCGACACTGGTTGCAACAATGGGTTCAAGCATAGAATCACTTTGAGGCTAGTGCAGCATCAAGTACTATTTTGTTCTGTTGTACACAAGATCACTAAGGGTTGGAATGAATTCAATGGTAACCTAATGGCAGCAACAGCATTTCCATTGAATAACTCACGTCACATGCAGCTCAAAGTCGTTCAATCTAGCCTTCCAGGAAATAGGGCAGTATATTTAGCTAATCCTGGTAACTATTTATCATGCCTTTTTAGGTTATCATCAGATGATTTCTCCAAGGGAGGCCTGGCTGCAGCTTGAGCCAATATTTCATTTCCGGGGATATGGGAGAGGACTCAGCGAGAGGACTGAGAGGTTCCTTTCATGTGGCATTGTCCTACAATCACCATATTTATCTGGACACTTCTATATAGGAGACTATTCAATTTCAGTAGAGGTTCACAGTCAAGAGTTGTGTGTGTGTGTTTCTAAAAAAGTTGACTTCTGTTGATGAGTAGAATGGGGCAGGGGAAGGTGGCAGTTTATCCTTTGGAAAAATACCTGTTATTGCTTATATGAATCCTTAAGATGATAGTTCACTAGGTATTATATTAGTAAGTATGTATGTATGACCAAGATTCTTGTGAATGTTTGGATTTTAGATATTCTCTTTTCAAGATATATAGCATTAATCATAGACCACATCAGAAGGATCTCATTCGGAAAATCCCCTCTTTGCAAGATGAAAAATATGACTGCCATCCCAAGGAACTCATCAGTCTTTGTTTCAAATCTCTTGCTACATTTTATTTTAATATTTGTCTCTTTGGGGGGGCGTATAACACATTCAAAGAAAGACATTTTGTATGCAAGTGCACAGCTCAGCTCATCAAAGCAGTGACAGTGTCCCATTACACCTGCTGGATGTAAATAGTTCTTTTTTGCTCTCTATCTTTTTTCCTAATAGTTTTATCTGCATGTAATTCACACATCATACAACTTAACAGTTCAATTGCATTAAAAAGAGTTGCACAATTGTCAGCAAACTCAATTTTAGAACATTTTCTCATCCTCATGGTTGTTAGCTCCTGATTTCCCCACTAACCTACTCTGCTATGTAGGTATGTAAACATTAATCCAATTATAGTTCCTATAGATTTGTCTAGCTTGCTTTTCATTTACAGAAAATCATAGAAAGCATAACTATGAAACAAATGACTAAAATAATTAAAATAAAACAGATATATCTTAATCAAAATGGAAGTAGAAAAGATTGAAAATGAAAACAGCTTTTTAAAGGCTCAAAAGGGAGATTAAAGGATAATGAATTAAAATTTATTAACTACATGTGTTATAATCAAATTTCCAATGTTCTCTGTCTTCTGGAAAGACTTTTCACATCCTTGGATTATAGTCAGAGGGAATTCAACAGAGTCTTAATCCATATTGGGATCTTGCAAATGGATTTTGAGTAAACACTGCCATCCATAGCCTTTTGCAAAACAAGTGTTCAGGATGCAAGCTCTGAAACCATTCTCTCCTTTGAATTTTGATCACATAGGCTGGTGTGCTTTTTCTTGTGGATGTAACTGTCATCACACTTAGACGACTATTTTAAGACAAGCCTTTAATACACCAGATGCTATTCTTTGATAACCAGGCATCATCTGGTTCTTTCACTGCACTTTGCTGTAGCACCCATATCTTCAGTTTTCTCTTTATCAGCGATTGTATATAGTTGAGCCATGTCATAAGAACTAGTTGTTCTTAGGTTAGGGATATGACAACTTGCAAACCCAACATTCATTCATCTAATTAATATTTATATATGTCTTTGGTTCATTTTAGTGAAATTATTATCATTTTATGTGAGAAAACATAAATCATTCCTAAAGGGCATGCCTGAGGTAATACTATTAATAAAACCAAACCAAATCCTAACTCATGGTTATCAAATCAGCGCTGACTTATAACAACTTTACAGGACAGGGCAGATGTTCCCCTGTGAATCTCCAAAGCCGTCATTTATTAGGGGACAAAAAGCCATCTTTCTCCCACAGAATCGCTGGTGGTTTTGCACTGTTGACCTTGTAGTTAGAAACATAATTCATAAACACAACGCCACCATAATATAATTAATTTAATGAAAGTTATATGATTTAAAACACTGTTGAGAACAGGAAAATATACATATATAGGACAGCTTTATCAGATGATAATATATGAATTTTGATTTATGCAGACTAAATGTTTAAATGATAGACTATTTATATGAATAATAAAGGTTGAGGGTAGAGCATATCTTTCATTAACACTCTCTCACTGTGATGGGTAGGTTTGTTATGCCAAACCTACCACAAAAGATTGGTGGGTCTGTTGTGACGGCACGGCCAATGAACACGCGGGATGAACTGAAGGGCAGAGATAGGAAAGGCTCAGCGAGTCCTGCCCTCTCTCTTGCTTCCAGATCTTCGGACCAGAGAGCGGCCTTGTTCGTCCTGTGCCTCGACCTCCAAGCAACACTACCCGTGGTACACCTACTCGTGGACTGTGTTGCTGTAAGTTGAGTATCCTTCAAGCCCTACTTCGCCATGTTCCTGGGATATACATCTCTTGAGCTGGGGACTGTTGGACTCTGTTATCTGGCTCACTGTAGGCGACCTGCTCTGCTTGCTGCCTATAACCAGATAGCCTGGATTGCTCTACAGAGGACTGCTCAGCGGTGCTCAAGATTTGAAGGACTGCCAGTCTTCTAGCTGCCTCACGCAAGTGAGTGGCACCGAGCAATCTGTATTACTTTAATAGTTAACTTTTTCTTTCTTATCTTATATACCTTTCTCAATATATAAAAAGAACTACTAGTGTCCTGAATTTTATTTCTCTAAGAGAACCCTGCCTGACACACTCACAGAGGCAGAATTATGCCTATCAGACTAATACATGCCATAAAAACCCAAAGAGAGTATTAAAATAGTAAGTATATGTTAACCCCAGAGCTTTATTGTATACCCTCAAGTAAGTGACTCAAACAAAAGTCCAACAAATGGGAATCCCATAAACCTGGGACACTCATCATCTGCTTTTTGTGGGGAACAGGAAGATTTCTTCCAAGTTATCTCTTCCAAAGATATGCCTAACTTAAGCTGCTTGCTACACTTGTCATATGAGTACACTTGGAGGTCAACCAAAGTAGATCAGGGGCTATTCTTCCTAAGAACTGTTAGCTAACAATTAGCCTGGATAGTCTGTCCCAGCCTAAAGTAGGTCCACTCTCTTCTGATACGCGTCCCAATAGAGTACTACCTTAAAGGAGACAAAGAGGTCAAGTCCACCCAAGGATGAGCAAGGTTAGGATGCTCTACTGAGTCCAGGGTCTGCCCTTCTTGTCACATGTATACCTCTAGTCCTACCCCTTGGGGTTACAACCCTAGCCCATTCCCTTCCTGTGATTGCACAACCCTTTCCTGTGACGTATGTCCTTACCCTAATTAGGTAAAGGGTTTATAAGGCCTGGGCACAATAAAGAGACTCTGCTCTCTCCTGTCCACCAGCGCCAGATACTCCCTCACCCTCTCCCTCATGTAATCCCTTCCCCCATTCGCTGTCTCTCCATGTGGGCCACCTGTTGGGCTGAGGTTAGCATGCTACCATGAAATGTGTCTGACTCTTATAATTTCTCTCTCTCATGTTCTCTAGAACTTTACTATAATAAATAATAATTATTGCTGTACAACTGCGTCTATCGAACCCGTTGTGTATATATCAGAGACCGGATTCCTTTGATAGCTTTTCTCACACTAAAACCCTTCACCCTTAAGTCCAAGGAAGTTAAGCAGACTGCAGGTGAATTTAAGGCATGGCACCCCAGTTAACATAGTGGGGTTTCCACATTGAGTGCTACTGCTGTGACCTATGAAAGATATAGTATGTCCCATAAGAAGGAGACGCAGCATTTTCTGCTAAGCGTGAAGCCGGCTCGTGGTGTGCAGGTGAATTTAAGGCATGGCACCCCAGTTAACATAGTGGGGTTTCCACATTGAGTGCTACTGCTGTGACCTATGAAAGATGTAGTATGTCCCATAAGAAGGAGATGCAGCATTCTCTGCTAAGTGTGAAGCCGGCTCGTGGTGTTGCTTTCCTGCAGCTGCCACTTGTCATTGACGATCATTCTCCTCTGCCGTTGTGCAGAGGAAGAGGGAGAGGATGCAGTCTGAGTGGCTTTCTTTTAAAAAAAAAAGCTGTAGTATGTCATGGAAGGACAGAGTTTAAAGCCCCAGTAGTTTACAGCGTACGGTCTGGATCAGTAAGTGGTAGATAGAAACTAGGTAGAAAGCACTCAATTAGGAACATAGTACCCTAAGTATTCCCCCCGTGAGTTCTGTATAAGCAATGTTACACAATTTTGCCACCTGGCAGGCTGCCCCCCACCACACTTTATCCACAAAGGTTACCCAACAGAAAACCCAAATTATAAAAAGCATAGTAATCAATATCACATGTATGTAAGATTTTGCTGGAAACCCTCCAATAATGATTACAGAAATATATTGACAAGGAACTACCTGAAATTCAGGTTGGAACCAGAAGAGGAACTGGGAGAATGGATCTTGGAAGGTCCTGGAAGAGGACCTGATGTCAGATGGATCTTGGCGTTAAGCAGAGACTATCAGAAAAATGCTCACTTGAGTTTTGCAAACTATGGCAAGGCTTTCTGCCGTGGGGACCCTAACAAATGATGCATAGCACCTAAATCCCCAAAGGAACAACTTTGCATCTCAATACTTTAAATAGGTCTTGTCCAGAAATCTATGTAATGGAATTTGTCTTTTGGTTTCTTGATGACTGCTTCCATGAGTATTGATTATGGATGAAATAATCCAAGCAGGATGAAATCCTTGACAACTTTAAGATTTCCTTCATTTTTCATGATCTTACTTATTGGTCGAGTTATGAAGATTTGGGTCTTCTTTACATGGGTTTTAATCGATACTGGAGGCTGCAAACCTTAATTTTCATTAAGTACTTCAAGACTTCCTTCCTCATGTTTATCAAGCAATATTGTACCATCTGCATATTGCAGGTTGTTGTAAGCCTTCCTACAGTCATGATAACATACTCTTCTTCAGATAACCCCCCTTTTCTGGTGATTTGTTCAGCATAGAGATAAAATAAATATAGTGAAAAGACACAACCTTGATGTACACATATACAAATTTTGCCTCTTGATCTATATATATGTTCTACATAAACACTGTGGCAGTAATGTGTTTTTGTTAATTTTATAATTGAAATGTAGGGGTGGAGTCTACCTTGTTAATCTGGAGATAGCCATTGAGTAGCCAATGAGGCTGCTATGTGGGCATGGCTTTCTCCTGAGACTCCTGGAAAATCTTGCGATATTTTTCTCCTGAAGATGAGAAGCTATCTTCCCCAGTTTTGGGGAGTTAGTCTCTGAGATGAATCACAGACAAGACAAGATGGCAGTGTCCAAGAAGCTGAAGGAGCCGGAGCAGAAGACACACGGCTTTGCCCTGATGGAGCCAGACCTCTGAAGCTGGGGCAGCCACATGGAGACCTCTGCCAGTGATGAGTTGCTTCTTCTGTTAATGGACCCTGAGCCCTGGAAGTGAGGAGCCATGTAGAGACCCCTGTCAGTGCTAGGATTCTGCACCCACTGACCTGTGACTTTGTGAGTTGGAAGGAGACTTTATAGATTGATTTCAGGTATATGGGTTAATATAGGACTTAGGACTTTGATCTGGATTTGACTTAGATCTTTTCTAAATGTCCTTTTCCTCTTATATATAAACCTTTTCCTTATATCCATATGCCTATCTATGAAATTTGTTCCTCTAGTCTACCCAGACTAACACAAGCACAATCAAGTGCTATGGAATTTCTATTTTTCTCAAGGTGATCCAAAGTTTGTTATGATCCAAAAAGTTGAATGCCTTGGCAAAAATAAATAATATACAAGATAACATCTTTCTGCTACTCTCTGCTTTGATTTAAATTCCATCTGACATCAGCAATGGTATACCTTTTTTCATATCCTCTTCTGAATCCAGCTTGAAAAGGTCTGTTTTGCGTTGTTATTTTGACTGATTATATTGTTTTGACTACTTATATTCATTGTTTATTTTCATAGACATAATGGGTTTGATTTCTGTGTATTTCATCTGGTAAAGTCTATGTGTAAAGTCCCCAGTTATGGTATTGAAAATAGGTATCCACAATGAAGAATTGTGGCCTTGCAAAGTTTATCATGTGATTTACAGTCTTGTTTTTATTACCAAAACTGTAAGGTTTCTTGTGTAGGTAATACCTTAGTTCTTGGCTTCCCACAATGAAAAAAACCACACCAAAGCTTGTTTTGCTACACAAGTGGGTTTTGTGAAAGACAGGACAAGTTTCAGGCTTTGCCATCTGAAAGGGTGCCCACTATCCTTGGGAAGCATGCCAAGCCACATGGAAGCTGCGTGGATGTTCACAACTGGCCATGAACAACTACGTGGAAAAGAGCATCCCACATGCAGAATGGGGGCCAGTGATCCAGGGGGCCAGAGAGGTTGTGGTGCTATTAGGAACCAGAGAGCAAGAGAGTACAGAGAGAGGCTGTGGGTAACAAGTAAGCATAGTTCAGGGGCTTGAATTTGAACATGTTCAGTTTGGGGGTATTCATAAGCATCCAATAGCTGCTAGAGTTCTTCCCACCCTTATTTATGGGGGCCTTTGCAGGGCTGGGAAGGACAACCCCCATTCCTGAATACAGCTACCTAACAAAACCATATTTCCAACTACTATTCCTTCTTTTTGTTTCTGAAATTCATAATGCAGTAGCCAAACTTATCAATGTATCTTGATTTTCTGTTTGATCAAATTCACACAGAAGCAGCTGGTAGACATCTTGAATTTCATCTTTGACTTTAGTGTTGCATATGCAAAATGGAATAATAGTTATAACAATTGGTCTTTCTTGTAGGCATATATATATCATGCTATTACATACAGCACTATACTTCAAGATAGAACTTGAAATCATCTTTTTGATGATAAATATAATGTCATTCTTCTTTAATTGATTATTCCTGGGAAAGTAAGTCATAATCTATTTAGAATAAACATGGCTAATCCTAGATAATTTTATCTCTGTAATGCTTAAGATATCAATATTTATGTTTTCCATTTATATTCATCACTTCCAAGTTTACTTTATATAAATAAATTTTTATATATATTCATAGATGTAATTTCTCTGAAAATTTTCTGATTTCTTATTTTGGTCATTTGACTGTGTCCTATTTCTATACTTTGCTTGAAGTTGTCTGTTGCCTTTGAGACATTTTGTAGTTGTATTTATTTGTTGATTATCTGTTGGTTTGTTACACCCTAAATTTTAATTTTCCTGTTATAAGGAAGCATATCAATACAAACAGATGCACACGTATATATTTATAAAGGAAATATACATATATGTATATGAGTTTTGTGCTTCTTTAGAGTAATTGGTGAGTCTGATTGTCAAGAACAACCTCACATGGTGAGTGAGCAAGAGCTACAGCTGGTCTTCATTGATACAGTGATTCAGGAGTTAGTGGTGACACTCACTGGTAGTAAGGAGGGTAAGTGATAGGTGTGTAGATGTGACTGACAGGTGCGGTAATAAAGCCCTCCTCTTTCAGGGAAGGCTAAAATAAAAAGATGAAAGGGAAAATAAAAATAAGGAAGGTTAAAAAGAAAGGAAAAAAAACTATAAAATGTAAGAAAAGTGCAAAATATAAAATGAAAACCTCAAAATATTTTGCTGTCATGCTGTCTTATCTGCAGGAGCATGCACATATTCTTAGAACAGTATGCTGGCCTACTACATAGATGAACCTTAAAGGCACTGGTCATAGCATCTAAGAAATGAATGCCTTGTGAATTTGAGTTCTCCATCAAATAGGAAACACAGATGTTGAATTTGGTAGACTTGGGAATCAATGTGGTTCACAGTCACTGGTGAGGGAGTTGTTTGGTGAACCAGAAAGCTTTGAGATACTAGCATGGCATCCCTAGACAATTGGTTAGTAATGGATAGGGCACTGCCTAGCTCTTTGTCACCAGATCAAGTCCATATTAGCCCATATGTCCAGTACCAGTCTGTAAATTCCTCTGCAGGCTCAGGCAGTGTATCCAATGATGCTGAGTGCAGGAAGATCACAGACCAGTGGGTGGAAAGTCTCATGGATCTAGTGGTAGTGGCAGCATCTTAGCACTGGTATGGGTCTCCATGTGACTCTTCCAGCTCCAAGGTTCTGGCTGCCATCAGAATGGCTCCCTGTGGCTTTTCAATTGGAATGACTCCCAAGGAAAGTGTGCCCCACCTCCAGTGAGATATTTGTCTGCATAGTGTCTCCAAATGTTCATCAAGCTGATGAACAGGCTAAACTCCACCCCTTCACTCTTAATAGTCTCAAGTTTGCACCAGATTATAAAACAACCATAATGGCATTCAGAGTTTCTTCTTGAAATGGCTTCTGGGCAACCAGTTTCAGCCACTGCTTTTTCAACTGGTGGTAATCATGGTACAGACTCTAAAACTCAGCTTCTTCTTAGAATGGATTCTGGAGAATTAAATTGAGTCAACAGTCCACACATGTGCAAAGGATATTACTCCGTAAGTGTGACTTCCAGGGATGTGGGCCACTGACCGAACCTAACTATGAAAGCATGACACTCCAGAATAAGTTTTGTTCTTCGGGGCCAGATGGACCTGCTGAGTGTGCCCTTAGTTAACATTGCTCCAACTAACAGGCTTTTGTTGATTGGAATTCCTCTCCACCTAATGAAGGAATGGAATGTGGCGTAGTCCTTATAAGTTGGGCTGCTACCCTCAAGCTAGGAGATCTGAAGCCACCAGAGCTTCCTTGGGAGAAACACTGGGCTTTCCACTCCTGTGAAAACATTGCAGTATCCGGAAGGCGGGGTGGTTCTATACGGTCCCAAAGGGTTGCTCCGAGTCAGAATATCTCAGTGGTAGGGGGATTGGTGTGGTTTCCCAGAAAACACTCATGAAAATACTGGCAACACTTTTATTTGGGGTTGAAGGTTGCATCAACCTTCCTTATCTCCATCTGCAGACTCTCCTAATAAACTTTCTAAGAATGTGGAAAATCTTGCCTTTCCTCAATATTCTTTGTGAGCAAGAGGTAAGATTTCACTCTGCCAGTGTTGAGTGGCCAACATAGGCCTGGTAACATTACAAAAGTTTAATCTCTGCTGAGGTACTAGAACAAATCTGCCATATCTATTGAGGTATGGTATGGGAGAAGCTACAATACAACATAAGATACATTTCCTAATAAAGAATAACCCAGTGTAATTTTACCATGATATTTCCATCCTGTGTAACATATACATTCTATATTATATTATTTATATATTACAACATTTAACATATAATATAATTTATAATTCATTGTATTATACTATAAATCAGACATTATTTAAAGTTATTAAAATGCATTAAAATTACAGTCTAATACATTGTATCACTGTCATATTAAAATATATTTTATGTAATATACATATTCTTAGCATTGGAAATAAGGATATTAAGAATCAATTACTGGGAAATTATAGTTATCTTCAAATATTTTCAGATTATTTGGCAGTGTGTTGCACATAAATGCTAAGCTATTCCCTAATACATTATTTTAATATAAAAAGAAAAGATTAAATATTGCTCTGTAAGTTTGATTAGACTAGAGGAACAAATTTCATAGACATGCATATAGATATAAGGAAAAGGTTTATATACAAGAGGAACAGGACATTGAGCCCAGTCCAGTTCAAAGTCATAAGTATGATATTAACCCATATGCCCGAAATCAGTCTATAAAGTCTCCTTCCAACTCATGAAGTCACGGGTCAGTGGGTGCAGAATCCCGGCGCTGGCAGGGCTCTCCACATGGCTCCTCGCTTCCAGGGCTCAGAGGCCATCAACAGCAGAAGAAATACATCACTGGCAGAGGTCTCCAGGTGGCCGCCCCAGCTTCAGAGGTCTGGCTCCTTCAGGGCAAAGCCGTGTGGTCTCTCCGCCAGCTTCTCCAGTTTCTCAGACGCTGCCGTCTTGTCTTGTCTGTGATTCATCATCTCTGAGACGAACTCCCAACAACTGGGGAAGATAGCTTTTCATCTTCACGAGGGAAATATTGCGAGATTTCCCAGAAGTCTCAGGAGAAAGCCATGCCCACACAGCGGCCTCATTGGCTACTCATTGGCTATCTCCAGATTAACAGGCTAGACTGCACCCCTACATTTCAATCATAAAATTAATATAAGCTCTTGACTGCCACAATAGCTAACCTCTTGCCCGGTAAAGGGGGGTGAGGCCTATTTCTCTAGTAAAACTTTTAATTAACTACATTTAAGAGTTATCTTTTGTAAATAGTTTACAACTGAAAACTGTGAATCAGAAGCATAATAATTAAACCTGGCATTATTGAACACTTGTGTTATGCTAGAAAATAAATGCTACGTTTTAAACAAACTAAATAATTTCATCTTTATAAAAACCTTTAAAATAATATTTATTTAAACAAAATTGTATAAGTGAGAGCTATCCTCTAGCATATTGTTATTGTTTACACATTTCTATCATATATAATGTTATGCCACTGACAATTGAATACCAGCTTTGTGGAAAAGTTTCAGCATAGTTTTCAAAGTGGAAAAAGTAAGAGTGAGGCCTACCTATATTTATCTGAATATTAGCAATGAAATTTGATGAATCATAACAGGATATTTTTGAATCAATGTCTACTTGCTTGGAAAGCACTAAATTATACATTGGCTATCATACACTAGACCTAATGAATTATGAATATGGTTGCAAAACCAGGTGAGTCTTTTTTTCTCTTGCACATGGTGTCATCATAAATCTGTGCTATCTCAGTATAAGCTAGTAGTGTCACATAGATAAGAAAATTAAGATTTGGGGGACCCAGTAGTGTCACTTAGTGAATTACAGATGTGCAAAGATAAAAACCTTGATGTATCTAACTACAGTCTTCTCTTTAATCACCATGCTTCCACTCTGCCACATTCATTTTGCAATTTCAAATCTGGAAGTTATAGCAAATGTCACTTATGTGCAGGAGAAATCTCCTAGAAGTAATAATTGTCAATTATTGTAAAATGATATTATAGGACCATTAGTTGGAGGATTCTTTCAACGGTTGATGAGAATTAAAATGGCAATGAAATTTGGAGTTGTATTTATTACCTGGACTAAGAAGGGAGAGCTTTGCTAGACAGGCACGTTCTGCTTGAGCAGAAATCATTTTCCATCTTCTACAGCCAGTGCTCAGAGATAATGCGGGGTTCAGTTCCATATCAGTACAATAAAGCCAACATCATAATACAGTGAGTCACACCAAATGTTTGGTACCCCCTTAGCTCTGGTGGCAGAGTTGATATGTATTGGGCATCAGTAAGGTCTACAGTTCAAAAGTACCAGTGTGTTTGTAGGAGAAAGATGAGACTTTATACAATCTCAGAACCTCCCAGGGGCAGTTCTATTCAGTTTGATAGAGTCACTGTGAGTCAGCCTGAACTCAACGACAGTGAATTCAGTGCGAGGTGCACGCTATTTTAAAAATATATCTTTTAATTTAAATAAAAATACATTTCAGTGAACTTATTGGAGATTTCTATATCTGAAATAATGATATTCAATAGTAACATTTAAATAATCCTTTAACTGTACAATTATCTCCTTGTTTAATTACACCCAAAGGAAATAATTACAATAGCTTTAAAATAATTTATTAAAAATGAAATATTAGTAAATGATGTCTTTTTTCTGCAGAAACTTTAGATGTTGCCTTCACTGTTTTTATTGGAAGGTAGCTATTTTATCATTCTAGTTTATACAAATCTTTCATGCATATGCATTCATGATTATCTTATAGAGTAGAATTGTCAGGAAAAGTGAAACAGTAACATGAAAATTCATCTGCACATATTTTATAGTATAAATGAGTCCTCTGGAGTCAGAATGTCTGTAGTTAAATCCTGGATATGATGATTAATACACACATTTATAATGTATACTTATACCCACACATATGAGCAGGTACACCAAAAAACAGAATTTCTTTTTCAAAGCTACATATTTGTGTTTTTTACCAAATAACTTTATCACTTTCAAAACATACTCCATTACACTTCATACATTTATCATATTTCTGATTCTATTCTTGGAAACATTTTTCAAACTCATCTGTTTGAATGGATAACATCACCTGCCTTGTTTTATTTTCCACCTCCCCTACATTGTCAAATCACTGCTCTTTCCCGTTCCTCTGCATTCACAGAAACAAAAAGTCACATGGATTGTAACCAGATGAGTAGAGTGAACGGGTCAAGAGGCACGCTGTTTTTTGCCGAAAACTGAGGCACTGAGTATCATTATGGTAAAACCAGTTCCCTGTCTGCCATAAATCGGGCCTTTTTTTGCCCAATCTTCTGCAATCTTTTCAGAACGTCCCAAAAAAATCTTCATTAACAGTCTGACCTGGTGGAATGAACACCAAATACACTATAATGAGTTGACACTTTTGTCTGTTCACAGTTGACAGATGTCCAGTATGAGGTTTGTCATCAATTAATATTTCACCCTTTCTGAAACAAGAAAACCTTTAGTACATTTGAGTTTTTCCCACAGCACTCTCCTTGTAATCTTTGTTCAACGTCATGACAGTTTCTGTAGCATTTTTTTCTGAACAAGAAACAAAATTTCATAGCCTCACACTGTTCTCTTAAATTGGCTATTACAAAAAGTGACGTTTGAGGGAAACTGCTTGTGATGGGTAGATTTGTTTTACCAACATGGCCACAGAAGATTGGTAGGTCTGTTGTGACAGCACAGCAAATGAACACACAGGGTGAATTGAAGGGCAGAAATTGGAAGGGCTGAGCAAGTTCCACCCTCTCTCTTGCTTTTGGATCTTCGGACCAGCTAGCTGCTTTGTTCATCCTGTGCCTCAACCTCCAAGCAACACTGCCTGTGGGACACCTAATCGTGGACTGTGGAGCTGTGAGTTGGAGTTCCTTCAAATCCTACTTCGCCACGCTCCTGGGATATACATCTCTTGAGCTGGGGACTGTTGGACTCTGTCATCTGGCTGACTGTTGGTGACCTGCTTTGCTGTTTGCTGATTGTAGCCGGATAGCCTGGATTGTTCTACAGAGGACTACTCAGTGGCCCTTAAGACTTGAAGGACTGCTAGTTTTCTAGCTGTCTCACACAAGTGAGTTGCACCAAGCAATTTGTACTACTTTATAGATTAGTTAATTTTTATTTTCTTTATATACCTTTCTCTCTATATAAATATATAAAGAGAATTACTAGTGTCCTGATTTTATTTCTCTAGAGAACCCTCTCTGATGCAAGTGGGACGAGGAGTGCTTCTAGAGAAAAAAAAATCATAAATATGGGTTTCTTTGATTGGTTCTCCAATCTGATCAGTCTTAAGAGCACTGGTGATGCTAATTCTACACTTATAGCTATGGGTAATTTTGCCAATCCTACTAGTCCATGGTGTGAAATAGCAAAGCTAATAACTAAAGTAGGAGCACCGATGGATGAGGTGCTGGTCAAAGGAGAGGCTCTGGGAGATCATTTGTTTGATATTTTCCAGCAGTTTTGTCAAGATGCCTAATATAGGGAAGCTGGTTGGCTGGTCCTCCTTATCATGGACTACATTGAGGGATTGCCTCAGGGCCTCAGAAGCACACCTTAAGTGCCGACTCATAGACATGAAGGTTTCTGTCTATGCTACAAAGGAGAGCCTTCTTGTCTGTAATAAAAGAGCCAATATTGCTGAGAACCAGGTCCAAAGTCTCATTATGTGAGTGGCTGAATTACAGTGTCAAATGAGCGGTACATCTAGAGCAGTGTCCGAAGCCAAAATGAGGGCACTGATAGGGAAAAATTGGGACCCTGAAACATGGGATGGGAATATATGGGCTGATGATCCAGAAGAGGAGGATATTGTGCCGCCTCAAGAAACAAACCAGCCCAGTCAACAGATCCACCCCTCCCAGCTGAACTGAGCAGATCAACCAACCTACTCAAGGTGAAATGCCAGGTGGGGCTGCTTCTCTACCATTGCCTGAGGGAGATGCCTTACAAAATAGTGCTGAGAACACCCAGGAAACACTCTCACTGTTGATAATTTCTGCTAGATCTGTAACTAAAATTAAGGTAAGGAAAGCTCCTAAGGGTGAGGTCGAGGTGATTACTCAAGTAGAAGTATGCTATACTCACAAAGAACTGCTCGAGCTTTCAAATACGTACAAGCAGAAGCCTGGGGGATATCCTTGGGGACGGTTACTTAGGGTGTGGGATACTGGTGCAAGAAATGTAATATTAGATCAGTCTGAGTTTCTGGATATGGGACCCCTAAGCACAGACTCTTCTTTCAATGTCTCAGTGAGAGAGGCTAAGAGATCATCTAACTCCTTATTTGGCTGATTCACTGAGGCATGGGCTGCCAGATGGCCTAGATTAGACCAACTTGAGGTGCCTGACCTACCTTGGTACACTGTAGAAGAAGGCATCCAAAAGCTGGGGGAATTGGTATGGTGGAATGGATCTATCAAAAAACTCCCATAGACCCCAAAAGGGGATGTCCTGAGCACATACCCTTCACCACAATCATAAGGAACACGTGTGTGAGGTGGGCCCCAGCAATCTCTGAAGACTCCTATTATAGCTATTTTGTGTGCACCAGGATTAAATGTGGGAACTGCCTTAAGTGAACTCTGACATTTTACCACGATGGGGCTGATTGGACTTTGTGGTGACAGAGGGCAAGTGTCGGCAGTGAATCAACAGAGACAGGGTGGAGGTGGTTATAATAGACAAGAAGGGCTTTCGTAGTAATCAAAGCAGCCTGTCTCATGTGGAATTATGGCATTGGCTATTTAATCACGGTGTCCCTAGGAATGAAATACATGGTAAACCTACTAAATAATTATGTGACCTATACAGGCAAAAGAATGCTGGATCAGGTGAACATCAGGATAGGGAGTCACAATCACTCAACTAATTCCCAGACCTAAGCCAGTTTACAGACCCACAACCCTTGAATGAGGAGAAGGCCGGGTCCTTTGGAAGGAGGACCCTGCTACATCACCGAAGGTTTATGCTGTTAGTCTTTCTTCTAGCCTTCCCCAAAGGGACATGCGGCCTTTCACGAGAGTGACTGTTCATTGGGGGAAAGGAAATAATCAAACTTTTGGGAGATACTGGACACTGGCTCTGAACTGACACTAATTCCAGGGGACCCAAAGTGTTTCGAAGGCCCGCCAGTCAGGGTGGGGGCTTATGGAGGTCAAGTTATTAATGGAGTTTTAGGTCAGGTATGCCTCACTGTGGCTCCGGTGGGTCTCCAAACCCATCCTGTGGTTATTTCCCCAATTCCAGAAGGCATCATTGGAATAGACATACTTAGTAACTGTCGAGGATTGTGATTGTTCATGTATTTTCTGTTTATGAACTTGTTGAATCTTTCCTTTGCTCATTTATGATATATCAGCTACAATTGGACTCAGTGTGTTCTCATGTATATGTATGGTAGATGTCTGACGTTAAGTATGAGTTTGATTTCATTGATGTCTGGAAATTCTATATGGGTAAAGAATTGTGTACAGGTGTCATGTTGGAAAGGGGTGGCTTGTGATGGGTATGTTTGTTATGCCAACGTGGCCACAGAAGATTGATAGGTCTGTTGTGACAGCACCGCAAATGAACACACGGGATGAATTGAAAGGCAGAGATAGGAAGAGCTCAGTGAGTCCCACTCTCTCTCTTGCTTTTGGATCTTCAGACCAACTAGCTGCTTTGTTCATTCTGTGCCTCAACCTCCAAATAACACTACCCGTGGGACACCTAATGGTGGACTGTGGAGCTGTGAGTTGAGGTTCCTTCAAGCCCTACTTCGCCATACTCCTGGGATATATATCTCTTGAGCTGGGTACTGTCGGACTCTGTCATCTGGCTGACTGTTGGTGACCTGCTCTGCTGTTGGCTGCCTGTGACCAGATAGCCTGAATTGCTCTACAGAGGACTACTCAGTGGCTCTCAAGACTTGAAGGACTGCCAGTCTTCTAGCTGTCTCACGCAAGTGAGTTGCACTGAGCAATTTGTACTGTTTTATAGTTAACTGTTTCTTTCTTATCTTATATACCTTTCTCTATATATAAGTATATAAAGAGATTTACTAGTGTCCTGGTTTTATTTCTCTATAGAGTCCTCTCTGACACACTGCTTTTATGGAAAAAAAATTCACTTTGTAGGCAACTGACTATTCCCT
>PVJH01023289.1:0-35088 GCA_004026705.1 Nesogale talazaci | reverse complement strand
AGGAAAGTGAGCATGCAAAGTTGTGCTTTTGAGTTCTTGAAGCCTGATATCTCATCCCTTTGACACCTCATGATTCCACAAGCTAGTGTGCTTCTTCCATGTGGGCTTTGTTGCTTCTGAGCTAGATGGCTGCTTGTTTACTTTCAAGCCTTTAAGTCCCCAGATGCTCCATCTTTTGATAGCCGGGCACCATCAGCTTTCTTCACCACCTTTGCTTATGCACACATTTGTCTTCAGTGATCATGTCGGAAAGGCGAGCATCTTGGAATGCCAATTTAATAGAACAAAGTGTTCTTGAACCGAGGAGATACTTGAGTGGAGGTCCAATGCCCATCTGTTGTCCTACTACCTACCCTATAAATATACACATTAATCTCTTTCCCCATCCACACTTATAAATATATGCCCCTATGTACATACCTGTATTTGAACCTCTATAAATGTTCATTATCCTCCAGTTCCTTCCTCTATTTCCATTTGCTTCCCTCTTGTCCCACTATCATGCTCACTCTCCCTTTGGGTTTCAGTATTTTTTCTTTGTTACATTAGTCTTAATCAATCCCTATTGGCCTTCTCTCACCCACCTTGTCCCTGCATTTGTATCAATTGTTATTCCCTTTTTCCTGAGCTGGTCGACATCACCACCTTTCCCCCTCCTCCCCCTCTTCAATGTCCCCTACCCTGGAGCCATCAGTCCTGTAATTTTTGCCTCCAACCTCTTTGTCCAGTCTATCTTGTCTAGATAGACCTGTAGAGGTAGCAATATGTACAAGAAAGGTCTCCTAAAATGGAGCAACTTAAGCAAATAAAACAATGATAACAACAGCAAGAAACCCCTCGATGTACTATACAATATGTAACAGAATAATAAAAATAATAGGAATATAAGAACCTGTATAAAGTTCAAGGTCTGTAGTTGACCGCCTAGAGTGATCCCTGGTTCATTCGGATGGGGTGCCAATACCCTAGCCCCAAAGTATATCCTTGGCACTCCATCTGTTACTCTACGCTCTGTTGCACACTCTTAGTGCTTTGTATTGGTGCGGTTCTGTCCAACAGGGTATATATTCTTTCTTTGTGCCTGCAATATCCAGCAACCCAAGGAGATTGCCTGAGAATAGTGTTTGCAGATCCTGTTCAGTTGAAGGTGAAGGGGGGATCAAGGAATATTTGCCATCTCATCTGTTGGGTTCTAACTGGTAGCAGGGAGTAATTAAAGCCTTTTCTGAAAGTTCACTTGAAATTCATTTAGTAAGCCAAGAAGGGATCATTTGTGTCTACATACAGTTCGGCAGTAGGAGACATTTTTCCAAGTCTAAGTTGAACCAATCTTATTATGTAAGGCTTATTTGGAAAATATAGTTCTTGACTAGGTGCTTCAGTAATCAAAGGAACTACATTAGCCTGAGGCATGAAATCATACACTATTTCCTTCATGAAAACTGGTCTTCTGAGCTTCTTAAACCACTCATTGCATCAAGGTTGAGCATAACTAGATTCTGATAACTAATTCTCAGCTGATAGGAGAAATTTTAGTTCACGGGAAGAAACAGTTTTTAATGTAGCTCTTTTCATAGCATTAAAACCTTCACTATAGGGCTGAGCCCCAGTGGCGTAGTGGTTGTGCGTGGGACTGCAGCCCACTGGCATGGAGGTTCAATTCCGGCTCCCAGGAGCAAAGGCTGGGCCTCCTACTCCCACCACCTGAGGGCAGTGATGCCTAAAAAATAAATTTAAAAAAAAACCTTCACTATATATTTTTAGATGACTAATCTAGTGCGGTCTTTGTTTTAATGTTTTCCTTTGACAAAATTTCAAATGATAGGAATATTTAAACTATAGATAGAACTTTACCTATACAAATAAACTTCACCTTGATTTACAAATTCAATTTTACCCCATTTGCTTTCTTTTTTCTCTGCCCACAAAAGACTATTAACAAAACTATTTGTAGGGCAAAAGTATGTGAGGGTCATCACATCACACTACATCATAATATAGTTGGGTACATAGCTCCTAAACACAAGAATATTGTCTCATGTAGACCCAGTACAATGTCCAAATACAGGAAATTCTGTCGAGGAAATAGTTTGTTCGGTACCCAGTTGCATAAGTTGTCTCAGTGCTATCTTTTATGGTGCATTTTATCTGCTTTTCAGGATCGAATCAGATACCACTTATAATTTTTATGTTTCTTTGATCAATTAACCTGGAAGTGTTCCTCAGTCTCTCTTTGTCTTTCATGACAATGACATGGAATATTTTTGAAATCCTCCAAAATGTTGTTTTGCACAATATTCTTCAATTTATGCTTGTGTCATATTATTTTCTGAAACCTTGACACTCCTTTTGTGGGGTCTAATAGGTGCTGGGGATGTAACACAAAGGAGCATGATATCTGTCTTGATTTCTGTTCTGAGAAATTCATGTATAGAAATAACTGATTGGATGATATAAATGCAATAGCAAATGTATGCCTAGGTCATAAAGTGACAATTAAGTTTTCTTTTAAAAAATCATTTTAATATGGGCTCATACCACTCATAGCACAATCCACACACAAATCCATTGTTTGCAAAGCACATTTGTACCTTTGATGCCACCATTATTCTCAAAACATTTTCTACTTAAGCCCTTGGTATTGGCTCCTCTTTTTTCCACTCCTTCCCTATTCCTCATTCCCTCATGAACCCTTGATAATTTATAAATTATTATTATATTGTCATATCCAACGTTGTCCTATGTCTCTCTTTGCCCACTTCATTGTTATCTGTACCCCAGGGAGGTGTTTATATGTAGATCCTTATAACCGGTTCCCCCTTTGTACCCCACCTTCCCTCCACCCTCCCGGTATCGCCACTCTCCCCACTGACCCTAAAGGGATCATCTGCCCTGGATTCCCCTTGTTTCCAGTTCCTATCTGTACCAGTGTACATCCTCTGGTCTAACCAGATTTGTAAGGTAGAATTCAGATCATAATAGTGGGAGGGAGGAAGCATTTTAGAATTAGAGGAAAGTTGCATATTTCATCATTGCTACATGATGAACTGACTGGCTCGTCTCCTCCCTATAACCCTTCTGTAAAGGGATATCATTTATCCTGTAGATGTACCTTGTGTCCCCAATATTTATTCTCCCTCATTTATAATGATACAAATTTTAGTTCTTTCGTGTCCGATACCTGATCCATTCAACACCTCGTGGTCACACAGGCTGGTGTGTTTCTTTGATGTTGGATTTGTTGCTTCTGAGTTAGATGGCCACTTGCTTACCTTCAAACCTTTGAAATGTCAGATGCAATATAGAGGTCTATATTTATAGAGTTTTACAGGATTGTACAAAGGTAAATATATTTATATATGATGATGGGAAAATAGATCTACATACATATATTTTATAGATTCAGTATTAAGACAGCAGATGGACATTGGACCTCCACTCAAGTACTTCCTCAAAGCAAGAACACTTTGTTCTATTAAATTGGCATTCCATGATGCTCACCTTCCCAACACAATTGCCGAAAGCAAAGGTGTGCATAAGCAAATGTGGTGAAGAAAACTGATGGTATCCCGCTATAAAAAGATATAGCATCTGGAGTCTTAAAGGTAAACAAGCCGCCAGCTAGCTCACAAACAACAAGGTCTTCATGAAAGAAGCACACCAGCCTGTGTGACCATGAGCTAGCTGTCAAAGGGATCAGCAATCAGGCATCAAAGAACATAAAACCATATCATTGTGCGCCCACCTTCGCATTGCGATGGCTGAAGACAAATGTATGCATAAGCAAATGTGGTGAAGAAAATGGGTGGTGCCTGACTATAAAAAATTCAGCATCTGGGATCTCAAAGGCTTGAAGATAAACAAGTAACCATCTAGCTCAGAAGCAACAAAGCCCACATGGAAGTAATAAAAACTAAAAATTATGTTATTGTAAAATGAGGAGCAGTACAGTTGGGGACCAAAGCCCATCTGTAGGTTATGGACTTCCCCTTACAGTGGGTTCACAGGGAGGAGACGAACCAGTTAGGGTGCAGTGTAGCAATGATGAAGCATACAACTTTCCTCTAGTTCTTCAATGCTCCCTTCTCCCCACTATCATGATCCCAATTCTACCTTACAAATTCAGCTAGACCAGAGGATGTACACTGGTACAGATAGGAGCAGCACATATACAGATAAGAGCTGGAAACATAGGGAATCCAGAACAGATAGTCCCTTCAGGACCAGTGGTGAGAGTGGCGATACCAGTAGGGTGGAGGGAAGGTGGAGTAAAAAGGGGGAGCCAATTATAAGGATCTACATGTAACCTCTTCCCTGGGGTACAAACACTAGGGAGTGGGTGAATGGAGTGGGTCAAGTAAGATATGACAAAATAATAATAATTTATAAATTATCAAGGGTTCATGAAGGAGGAGGGTGTGGTGGGGGAAGGGAATAAAATGAGTTGATGCCAATGTCTTAAATATAAAGCAAATGTTTTGAAAATGATGAGGACAATGGATGTACAATTGTGCTTGACACACAGTGGACTTATGTATGAATTGTGATAAGAGTTGTATCCGTTCCCAATAAAATGATTTATACATACATACATACATACATATATATATATAAAGAATAATCACTAAGAAGGCAGAAAAAAGCAAAAAATGATGATGGCAACATATGTGCAAATGTATTTGACACAATGGATGGATGGATGGATTATGATAAGAGTGGTACAAGACCCCAACAAAATGATTTTTAAAATAACAAGAACGTTGTAATCAAGCTTCTTCCTCTGAGTGAAGCATCAATAGTATATGTAGGTGTTATTTTATGTTTTATGTGTTGTTTGATATAATTTGCTAATTTTTTAGTCTGAGAATGCTATAAAACATATTCCATGGATATTGCTTCTTTCCTTTATACCATTTGATCTTATGAGAGACTTCCTAGGAATGTTTTACTTTCAAATAGTGGAGAAATTCTGTATGGAATGAGAAGAGCAGACACAAGAGCAAACAGGAATAAAGAGAAGAGATATGTCAAGCCAAATGAAGATCAACCAGACACAGCAACTAAAAAAAGACAAAGACCACCCCTCAGGACCAAAACCTTCCCCAAGAGCTGATGTCCTAAATTGGAACTGCGAGAACATAAACACACCCACTTTTATTTCTATTACAGCAGCACAAAAGAAACTTAAGACATTCCCCTGCTTATGCATAATTCTGTTCATCTTCCCCCAATCCTATTACAGAATTTATATAGGATTCTTAAGGAACGTACATGCCTCTCCTCCCACCCACACATTATACAAGACTTCTGTGTTCCTCCTCCACCACATTCTGTTTTTACCTCTTTGACCAGGCTTCCTCCCACTCATCGTTCATAGACCTCTTCCCACTCATCCAACCTCCTTTTCTCACTTGCTCTCCTCCTAGGGGTCTCCTGTGGTTACTTCCAATTGTTGACTCTTCGCCTTGAGCCTAATCAATAACTACCCTGAAGACTGATGCCCAGAAGGAACGCTCACATTAAGCAGAACTCTTATCTGAGTGCTTTGAAGGTTACAAGAGTCACAACATTTTTATACTTCTTTTTCTACCTCTCTTATAAATGCTAACTGTACACAACACACTGAAATAACAAGGAAATGTGATGGGGGAAAGTAGGCAATTTCTCTTCCCTGAGTCAAAATATTGTTTTTCTCTCTCTGCACATCAAAGAAACTGCCTCCTACTCTTTATACCTCAAAAAACACAGAAGATCAGAGGTTAATTACTTATGTGAATACTTTTCTTAGCATTTCTAAATTCTGCTCTTTGGCTTTAGCCAAAGTTGGCAGACCTGTTAGTCTGGATACAGCTGGCTTATGTTACAATGGTTTATGATTAGTGGTTTATGACTCTCAAAATGTCTGACTTTCTCCTCTTCCTTTCATAGGAAGTAAGCAAGCCACACTCTTCCTTCTATTTATGCACATTCCCTCCTTCCCCTTGAAGCCTCTTCTTCTATCAGGGCTTCTATATTCACTCTCTTTAGCACCTGGTTTCTCCTCTTACTTGACAACTATTATCCCTCTTCTCAGCTGCAAGAACTGGCCACCCTTCCTGCTATTAGGATGTCCAGACTGGGGTTCACTCTCCCGAAGGGGGTAATGTTATGCTGATTCTTTCCACTAGGAATTCAATGCTTTTTTCTAGTATGTTCCCCCACCCGCTCCTCTCCTCCCACCCCACCTCTTGCTTCAGCAAAATTTTGAGTCAGAAGAGCCAATCCTGTCCCTTACAATAATCTACAATTATTTGAGAGTCATAACTATATCATTACAAGCAAAGGAAACCATCATTTTCTGAATAATATCCCTTGAATTTTTGTTTAGTTTTACTTCAGAGCCATGTATATGTACAGAAAGAGGCATATGTGGCTCACAAGTCCCTGATCTGGCTGACTTACCCCCTCCTGCATGAAGAAGCAGACATGAAGATGGCCTGCATAGCCCAGTCACCTACACTAGATTACAAAAACAGGTGGAGTCAAAAGAGTCTAAGTTTTATTGGGAAAGACGAATGGAGCAGGGGTGGGGAGGATACAGCCTCTAAATGTCTGTCTTCTTATGTTAGTATGGATAGACTAGAGAAATAATTCATAGACATACTCATATGTGCATAGGGAAGAAGTTTATGCCCAAGAGCAACTGACTATTGAGGAAACATCTCAACCCAGTCCAGTCCAACCTCATGTGTCTGCTATCATTCTACAAAGTCCTTTTCAGACTCAGGAAACACATGCAATGATGCCGAATGCCGGATGATCATAGGCTAGTGGGTAGAAAGTCTTTGGATTCAGTGGCATTGTAAACATCTCAGCGCTGGCAGGGGTCTCCTCATGGCTTTTTCCATTCCTGGGGCTGCATCAAGGTAAGTCCATGTGGCTTCTCTTCTGGGATGTCTTGCAGGGAGTCAGCCTTGCCAGTAGAGTGTCTCACAGGGAATGGGCTGAGAGAGAAAAGTGTCTCCTACCTCCAAAGGAAGAAATACAGGATTTCCTAGAGTTCTCAATAGAAGACCGTGCGCACACAGAGGAACTCATTTTCTATTGTAGCAGGAAAGAACTTGGATACAAGCCAAAGCTTCAAGGATACACATTCGAGGTCAATGTGATCATCTGCACACAGGTGCATATTTACAGACAATCAAGGACGTCTTTTATAATGAATGTCTAGCTTGGAGTTTGTTTTGATCTCTGTTCTTTGCTTTGTAGATTACTTTTACTACACCTGTTTTTTTAGATAACCTTCCAAAAATGTTACTTATAAATTATAAAAATCAGTAAATGAAACCATTCATGTATTCCCAGATTTTAGCATTAATAAAGGACACAGTTCAATTCTTTTCTTTCTTTTTTCAATGATTTTATTGGGGACTCTTACAGCTCTTATAGCATTCAATGCATCATTTGTATCAAGCATATTTGTACACATGTTGCCATCTTCATTTCCAAATATTTTCTACTTGAGCCCTTGATATAAGTTCCTCTTCCCCCTCTCTTTTTAATAAATCATTTTATTGGGGGCCCATACAACTCCCATCACGATCAATATATACGTCAATTGTATGTAGACCATATTTGCATACTTGCTGCCATCGTCACTCTCAAAACATTCTCCTTCCTCTTAGGCCCCCAGTACCAGCTCCCCATGTTTCTCTATGTTCTTCCTCCCCAGTCTCCCTCCTCTATGAATCTCTTTTTTGGGGGGCATCACTGCCCTCTGGTGGGAGTGGGAGGAACCCTTAATAATTTACAAATTGTTACTACTTTTTCATATCGTACACTGTCTGATGTGCCCCTTCACTCACTTCCCTGTTCTCCATACCCCAGAGAGAAGTTCATATGTAGATCCCTGAAATGGTTCCCTTTTTCTATTCCACCATCCCTCCACCCTTCCAGTATCACCACCACCCTCCCATTACTTGTCCTTAAGAATTTATCCAAAATTCTCCATGTTTCTGGCCCAGTGTACATCCCCTGGTCTAGCTGGATTGTCAGCTAGAATTGGGTGGGAGGAAGCATTTGAGAACTAGAGGAAAGTTGCATATTCCATTGTTACTACACTGTTCCTTGACTGGCTCATCTCCTTCCTGTGTCCCCTCTGTAAGGAGATGCCACTTCACCTATTAATGGGCTTTGGGTCCCCAATCTGTACTCCCCCTCATTAATAATGATATAGTTCTTAGTTCTCTGATGCCTGATACTGGATCCCTTCACCACCTCGTGGTCACATAGGCATAGCTCAATGTCGAGGTGAGCTGCAGTCCTCTGTCTTCTTATTCTGTATGCTTGTGTTTCCTCAGTTTCCATTCTTTTACATCGAGAGCTATGATCTGACTGACAGGCTAGATTCCACCTCTACAATTAATCCTCAAATTGACAAATGATTATATAACTATCACAGTCCTTTCTTTTAGGGGGGGGCATCACTGCCCTCTGGTGGTCTTGGGAGCTACCCAGCACTGCTCTTGAGAGCCGCCACTGGAATTGAACTGCCAAGCCCACAGGCTGCAGTCCTGCATTCAACCACTTATGCCACTGGGGCTCAGTCCCTCCTTTCTTTTTTTAAAAATTATTTTATTGGGGGTTGATACAACTCTTATCACAATCCATACATATCTTCATTGTGTGTCGAGCACATTTGTACATCCATTGCCCTCATTATTCTCAAAACATTTGCTTTATATTTAAGACCTTGGCATCAGCTCCTCATTTTATTCCCTCCCTCCCCACTCCCTCCTGCCTCATGAACCCTTGATAATTTATACATTATTACTTTGTCATATTCTACTTGACCCACTCCCCATTGTCTGTACCCCCGGAAGAGGTTATATGTAGATCCTTATAATTGCCTCCCCCCTTTTCTACCCCACCTTCCCTCCACCCTCCTGGTATCGCCACTCTCACCACTGGTCCTGAAGGGATTATCTGTTCTGGATTCCCTATGTTTCCAGCTCCTTCTGTGTTGGGAGCTGCCTTGAAACCAAAGGGTTAATACAGTTTGGAGCTGTCCTGAAAGCAGAAGTTGCCTTTTGCTACATAACTCTAGGGCATGATGACCTTAGTTCCCAGTATATTTTGCTTTTCACATAATTGTGCAGGTGTTATATTGTAGTGATTGTTTAGATATACGTAGCTTAGTTTATGTTAGTAGATAGAAATTACCAATGTTGGTATGAGAAGCAGCTTGGCGGTGTTTCAAGAGATGGCTGATGAGAATGAGAATGTGGCAAACTTCACATAAGATATTGATGCTCTTAGTCATGGGAAAGAGTGTTAGAACAAATATGTTATGTAATGCCTTGGACTTATAAAAGGACTGTCTTTATTAAACTTGGGGCGGCTGTCTTCAGACTCCGTCCTCCCGTTCCCAGCTTTTGTATATAGTCTTTTCTTATCCTCTTTGTTCATGGGTTTAAGATGCCGGCTGGCACCGGCCAAGAAGCCAGCAGGTACCGGCACTTCTGTACCAGTGTACATCCTCTGGTCTAGCTGAATTTGTAAGGTAGAATTGGAATCATGATAGTGGGGAGGAGGGAGTATTGAAGAACTAGAGGAAAGCTGTATGCTTCATCATTGCTACACTGCACCCTAACTGGTTCATCTCCTCCCTGTGAACTCACTGTAAGGGGAAGTCCACAACCTACAGATGGGTTTTGGGTCCCCAACTATACTGCTCCTCATTTACAATAATATAATTTTTAGTTCTTAATACTTCCATGTGGGCTTTGTTGCTTCTGAGCTAGATAGCTACTTGTTTATCTTCAAGCCTTTGAGATCCCAGATGCTGAATTTTTTATAGTCAGGCACCACCCATTTTCTTCACCACATTTACTTATGCATACATTTGTCTTCAGCCATTGCAATGCGAAGGTGGGCACACAATGATATGGTTTTATGTTCTTTGATGCCTGATTGCTGATCCCTTTGACAGCTAGCTCATGGTCACACAGGCTGGTGTGCTTCTTCCATGAAGACCTTGTTGTTTGTGAGCTAGCTGGTCGCTTATTTACCTTCAAGCCTTTAAGACTCCAGATGCTGTATCTTTTGATAGCGGGGTACCATCAGTTTTCTTCACCACATTTGGTTATGCACACCTTTGCTTTCGGCAATCATGTCGGGAAGGTGAGCATCATGGAATGCCAATTTAATTGAACAAAGTATTCTTGCTTTGAGGAAGTACTTGACTGGAGGCCCAATGTCCGTCTGCTGTCTTATTCTATAAAGATATGTATGTAGATCTATTTTCCCATCATCATATATAAATATATTTATCTTTGTACAAGTCTGTATTTAGACATCTATAAATGCCCTTTGCCTCCTATTTATTTCCTCTATTTACTTTTACTTTTCTCTTGTCCCACTAACATGCTCAGCATTCATTTGGGTTTCAGTAATTTCTTTCAGTTACATTACCCTTGATCAATTGCTACCAAGCCTCTCACACCCCCCTTGACAGTGATTTTGGCTCACTTGCCCCTGGGTTAGTCAACACTTCCTCCTTTCTCTGACCTCCCCCTCTCCCATATCCCCCCAGAACCATCAGTCCCGTCATTTTCTCCTCCAGACTGATCATCCCACCTATCTTATATAGATGTATCTGCAGAGAGAATAATGTTCACAGGAAAAAACAAGACATAGCAAGAAGAAGCCACAAAAGAAAACAAGACAATAACTACAAGGAAAAAAACAATGTCCAGAAAATATAAATAAATAAACAATAAAGAAAAACCTGAATATAGTTCAAGGTCTGTTTGTTGACTTTTAGGAGTAATCTCAGATCGAGTTCGATGGGTTTCCACACTCTAGCCCCAAAGTCTATTCTTGGCACTGCCTCGGCACCTCCATGCTCTGCTCCCCACCGCTGCACTGCTGCACGCCCTTAATGTTTTCCTCTGCGTGGTAGGTTTAGACCAAGTTCAATCCCAGCACTGTCTCTCCAGTGTTGTCCTGTGTAGGCCATGTGTCAGCAAGGGGCCTTGTGTCTCATAGTGGAGCTTGCCACCTGATTCTCTCTGTGCATTGGCTGATCTGAGTGTGGATATCGTTCTCAAGGGTTGCTAGGCCAGGATGTGCTCCATTCCCTCTTCCTTCCCCTTCATTTTTTGCTCCCGTGTGCTCAGGTCAGACATGTCTCTCTCCCCCAAGCTACAGTGCTTTCCTCTAAAGTAAATTCTTCTGGGGGGAGGGGCAGCTGTCCACATGGTTGGGATTGGGACCAGGCCCTCTGACCCCTCCACTGGCTCCCCGCTCCATGTCACCACACCACATTCACATCCTGGAACACTGGGTTTAAGTCTAGTCCCTCTTTCCCTGTGGATATATAAACATTCCTCTCCCCTTGGGTGAGTTAGTGCCCTGATCCCCTGCTACTCATTGCTATCTTACCCCACCTCCTCTTTTGTAGTTGACTACTGTAGGTATCCCTGGACTTGATCTGGTCCCTGCCATATTACCTGGACCTTACCCCAGAAATTTTTATATACAGTAGTCTTTTCCTTATGCCCTTTTTGCATTTTTAAGCTTTCCTCAGCAGATTCATGTTGTACTTGTCCTTTTGCACTTGGCTTACTTCACTTAGCATGGTTTCCTCCAGTTCTTCCCATGTGGCAGTATGCTTCATGTGTTCATCTCTCCTTTTCAGTGATGAGTGGTATTCCATTGTATGTATGTACCACAGTTTTTAAATCCATTCATCAATTGATGGATGGAAATTTGATTTGATTCCAACTCCTTGTAATTGTTGGAGCACAGATGTCTGGCAGTTGTTTGCTTCTTGCCTCTTCTGGGTATATACCCAGTAGGGGGATTGCTGGGTCATATGGTAGCTCAATTTCCATCTCTTTTAGAAATCGCCAAATCGATTCCCATAGAGGTTATACATACCTACAGGTCCACCAGCAGTGGATGAGTTTCTCTATCACCACAGCCCCTCCAACTCTTGCTGCTTCCTAATTTTTTTAAATTGGGCTATCTTTGAAGATGTTAGGTGGTATTTTATCATTGATCTAATTTTAATTTCTCTTATGGCTAATGATTGGGAACATTTTCTCATGTTTATTGGCCATTCGGATTTGTTCCCCTGTGAAGCTTCTGTTCAGGTTGTTTGCCCACCTCCTCTGTGAAAGGTTAGTTTTTCTCCTATTGTAAGCTTGCAAAGTATTGTAGATTTTAGTCTTTGTAGGTAAGGTCTTTGTCTGATATGTCATTGCTAAAGATGTTTTCCCAGTCTGTGGGGTCACTTATTCACCTCTTAGTGAATTCTTTTGATGTACATAAGTGATCTATCCCACTGTCAATTTGTGACTCCTCTGTTTTTGTATCCTTCCCTGTTTCTGATAGCCTTTTTGTAACCTACAACAAGGTTCTCAGGTTTGTCCAAATTCCCTCACTAATGGCCCTAATTGTTTGGGGTTTTACCTCAAGGTCTATGATCCACCGTGAGTTTATTCTTGTGCATGGAGTGAGGTGAGGGTATTGTTTCATTTTTCTGCCAGTAGATATGCGTTTTTCCAGCACCATTTATTGAAGAGGGCGTCTGCTTCCCATTTGATATTTTGTGGGCCCTTATCAAAATTCAGCTGCCTGTATGCTGATGCTTTTATTTCTGGGTCTTCAGCTCTTTTCACTTGTTCTGAATATCCATCATTATATCAGTACCATACTGTTTTGACTACTGTGGCCATATAATATGGGCTAACGTCTGGTAGAGCAAGCCCTCCCACTTTGTCCTTCTTCTTGAGGAGTTCTCTGATAATTCTGGGCTTCTTCTCTTTCCATATGAAGTTGATAATCAGTTTTTCCAATTATTTGAAGAAGTATGGCCGTATTCATATTAGTATAGCATTGAACATATAGAGTGTCTTGGGCAGAACTGACATCTTTACTGTATTGAGTCTTCCAATCCACGAGTATGGGATATTCTTCCATCTCTTGAGGTCTCTCTTGATTTCTTGTAATAGTGTTCTACAATTTTCCTCATTCAAATCTTTTAGTTTTTAAGTTCAGGTATATCCCTAGGTATTTCAATTTGTGCTTAGCTATTGTAAAGGGTATTACCTTTTTAATTGCCTCTTCTGTGATCTTGACTGATGTTTATAGAAGACTTATAGACTTTTGTTAGTTGATTTTGTATCCTGCCACTCTGCCATATTCCTCTATTGCTTCCAACACTCTACTAGTGGAAATTAGAGGATTTTCTATATATAGAATCATGTCATCTGCAAATAATAATTTTGCATCTTCCTCACTCAAATGGATACATTTGATGCCTTGTCTTTATCTTATGTTGTTAGCTAGGACCCCCCCAAGACGATGCTAAATAGAAGTGGGAACAAGGGGCATTCTTGTCTGGTCCCCTTATTCAATGGAATTGTTTTTGTCTTTTCTCCATTGACTACCATATTGGCTGTTGGTTTTTCATATATAACATGTAAAATATTGAGGAATTTCTCTTCTACTCCTATCTTATTGAATGTCTTAGACAGGAATGAGTGATGCATGTTGTTAATGCTTTTTTCACATCTATTGATATTATCATGTGGGTCTTATCATTTTTCCTGTCAATGTGGAGGATAATACTAATGGTTTTTTGTATGTTGAACCATCACATCACTGGTATGAATCTCACTCGGTCATGGTGAATTATTTTTTTAATGTTCCTTTGTATTCTATTGGCCAGTATTTAGTTAAGGATTTTTTGCATCGATGTTCATTAAAGATATTAGTCTGTAGTTCTCAATTCTTGGAGATCCTTGCCTGCTTTAGGTATCAGAGTTATACGAACTTCATAGAAAAAGTTTGGGAGCTTTCTGTCTTTTTCTGTCTTCTGGAAGAATTTGTGTAGGATTGGTGTCAGTTCTTCCCTGAATACTCCTGTGAAGCCATCTGGTCCAGAGAATTTTTTTTGTCGATAATCCCTTAATAATCTTGTCTATCTCTTCCATTGCTATGTATCTGTTGAGGTTCTTGACATCCATCTGGGATAGTCAAGGGAGGGATTGAGCCTCCAACTATTTGTCCATTCTTCCAAGTTGTTGAATTTGTTAGAGTACAGACCTTCATAGTACTATGTAATTATCCTTTTGATTTCATTAGTGTCCATTGTAATGTCCCCCGTTTCATCCCTTATCCTTGCAATTGACATCTTTTCCTTTCTTTCTTTGTTTAGGTTTGCTAGCAGTCTATCAATTCTGCTAATACTTTTAAAGAACCAACTTTTGCCTGCATTATTTTTTACAAGTCTTTTTATTTATTAAGCTAGGTATATATTAAAATTTTTCTGCTGCATACTAAATGGTCTGCTTGAAGTTCTTTCTTCCCATAGTGCTTCAATGCCTCAAAACTCTAGGGTCTTTTGTGTTTCATCACATTTCAAGACTGTTCTACTAGCCAGATATACACAGAAGCTGATGGAAAACTGATCTTAGGTAGGAAACTTCCTGGTCCAGATCCTGGAGAATGTTATAGGAAAGGCAATTGTCAGCTGCAGGTACTTTGCTGACCTGCAGCTGCATTAATTTTCCCCAAGGTTTTATTTTTCCTCTCCTGTATCTCAGCTCTGATTTTTATTTTCTTTCCTTTTGCTATTAGTAGGACTGTTCTGTCGACTCTGTTCTAATTGGTGTAAGTTTTGTACCAGCACACCATCCACAAGTGTCTCTTCATTTTGCATGTGTGCATTTATTGCTATCAGCCTTCCTTTGATAAATGCCTTTGCTGTATTCCAAAGGTTTTGGTACATCATATTTTCACTCAATGAGAGTTTCTAAAAACTTCCTCATTTTATCTCAATCTATGTCAATAGCCACTCCTTTTGCAGTAGAAAATTATTCATACTCCAATTCTTTGCCCTTGTCTTCTTCACTGTCCTTCTGTTGATGTCCAGCCTTATGGCACAGTGATTGGAGAGAGATGTCTGGATAATCTCTATGTGCTTGAATTTACTCAAATACAACTTGTGACTCAACATGTGGTGTATCATTCAATATGTACCATGTGGACTTGAAAATGATGTGAACTTTTTTTTCATTTGGATGGAAAGCTCTGAAAATATCTATCAAGTCAAATTCTCCAATTGTGCTGTTGAGATCTATAGCCTCCTTGTTGAGGTTCTTTCCCAGTGATCTGTCATTTTCAGAGTGGTGTATTAAAGTCACCAACTGTAATTATTGAACCTGTGATTTCTTTGTCTGATTTACGAAATTCATGGGTCTCTCATTGGGTGCATATATATTCGTTAAGCTCACTGGTTCTTGATCTCCTGTTCCCTCTAGCATTATATAGTTTCCCTCCTTGTCTCTTGTTATGGCCTGTACCTTGAAATCAATTTTGTCAGATATTAAGATCACTACCACTGCTTCTTTGTCCTTGCCATTTGCTTGGTATATTTTTCTACAGCCCTTAATTCTCAACCCATTTTTGTCTGCAAGCTTAAGATATGTCTCCTGTAGGCAGGAGATGGTTTGTGTTTCCTGAGCCAGTCTGTTAGCCTCTGTTTTTTAATGCCCTAGTTCAGGCCATTGATATTCTGGGTGATTGCATCCATCTGTGGACTCTGTGATGTCATCTTGTACCTTTTGTGTTGGGTATTTTCCTACCTAGCTTGTGGTGTGTTTGTTTGTGTGTGCGTGTTTCATTTTTGCCTTCTTTCCACTATTGGCCCAATGCTATCTTAGGGGTTGTTTTCTCTTTCTCGCCCTTTGGGTGGAGTTGTTCTATGTGATGGTCTTTTATTTGCATTCGATGAGTGTTGACCTTTTGCTCATACAGGATGGATTGGCAAGGATATTTTGTAGAGCTGGGTCTCTTTTTGTGTATTCTTTTAGTTATTCCTTGTCCGGGAAGACTTTTCTCCATCTATCTTAATCAATAACTTGGCTGGGTATGGTATTCTTAGGTTTGCGTTGTTTTCCTTCGATTTTTGAAATATGTTACTCTGTTCCCCCCTCTTCTTCATCATGTCTGCTGATAAGTCTGAACATAATCTTATTGAAGTACCTTTATACTTGACTATTTGCTTTACCCTTGCTGCTCTTATGATCCCCTTTTCCTCATAGTTGGATCATTTAACTATTATGTGTCTTGGTGACTTCTTCTTGGGGTTCAGTCTGGCTGGTGTCCTTTCAGCCTCCTGAATGATTTCCTAATTTTCATTTATTAATCCAGAAAAGTTTTCCTCTAAGAATTCCCTTGCTATTTTAACTGGTGACTTCTTTGTTGTATTCTGGAAGTCCAATAATTCTAATGGTGGTACTCTTCATAGCATGAGACATGGCCCTCAGGTTTTCTTCAGCTTCTCTGATTGTCTTATTTGACTGCTTTTCCTGTTTGTTGAGGTCTGCTTGATTATCCTCTAGGTCACTGGTGCAATCCTCTGTCTCCTCAAGTCAGTTGGAAAGGTCTGTCAATTTCCTACTGGATTTTGCTATTTCATCCCCTAAGTCTTATATTTCCCTTTGGTGTGTTGCCTTTATATCCTCTATCATTTCACCCTTTTTCTATATTGCTTCCTTCATATTTTATATGACTCCAAGTAACATTCTGGAAGTTTCCTTCTGTCGCTGGTCAATATCTGCTTCTTCTATGCACATCGTTAAGTTCATGACTTCTTTTGGCATTGTCTTCTGTTTCTCCTGCCTTTTCATTGAGGTTCTTGGGGCTGGTTGGTATTTACGTGCTGTTTTAGAGCAGCCTGAAGCCATCTTCCCGAGTTGAAGAGCACTGGGCTCTCTCTTGGAGGACTTGTATGAGTGCTTCTACAAACTACCTGCAGGTGGCTGGACTTGGGAGTCAGGCTACCACTGTATCTTTCTATGGTTTCACTCTTGCCCTAACCAACCAATATTTTGTTATGTGGACTGTAACTTAGATAGTCTTATCATGGGACGCTGGTCGGGTTGTTGTGGGCTCACAAGGGTGGCATTTCACTGGCTGATCTCTAAATAGCCTGTAGTGGTTTGTCTCATAGTGCTTGAAGCACCTTGGATGGTGTGTAGTGTTTCCCTCTGTAACTGGAATGTCGAGGTGGGCATGTGGGTGTACCCTCCCTGGTGTAGAGCGCTGTAACTGGCAGGTAGGATTACCCTAGTCAGAAAGATCACCGTGAAAGTTGGACAGATGTTCCTGTGGTAGTGTGGAACACCACTGGTTGTGGGCAGGAGTTCCCTCAATCACTTGTATGGCCTCGGGGTTTAGGCTGGAGTTCTCCCAGCCATTTGAAGGATAGCACCCCCAATGTCTTGGAGTATGAAAGATGGCTGACGTGATTTCCCAAGCTGTGTGTAAAGCCAGAAAATACAGGCAAGAGGTCTCCCAATTGGACCTTCAGAGTTTCCCTGAGCAGAGGGAAATGGCCTGGAGTCCAATAGGGACTTGTGAAAGAAGAGAGAGGGAGAAGAGAATAAAAATAAGGAAGCAGAGACAGGAGAAAAAGTGCCAAGCAAACTAACACCCACTCACCAAAAAAGTGCTAAGACTAAACAAAAGTAAAAAACTGTCAAAAACAGAAAACTGAATCTGCTGAGACTGCAGCAGAAAAGAGAAGGGATAGAAGAGGAGAAAAGAAGGAAGAATAATAGAAGAATAAAATAAAGGGGGGAAGGAGACAAAGAGAAAAAATAGATAGCTGAGCCTTATGCTGTGTGTGAGGCACTGTTTTGTGCCATGTGCATCACTGTCACAGGTGCCAAGCTATAACTCTCCCCACTGGGTGGGTAAAGTTGCCCTAGGCAGGGGGTCAGGGGCTGGAAACCAGCAGCCGCATATGGAAGGAAAGAGAGGAAGAGGATAGAAACAGAAAAGAAGAAAGAGAAGAGAGCAAAGAGAGAGAGAGAAGAAAGAAAAAGGGGAAAAGCAACTGTGCACACTAAGATTGACTGTGATGGTAATGAGAGAAGAAAGAGAGAAGGAAAAAATAAATACTAAAGAGATAACTGATCTCTGCTTGCCTGAATGGGGGCCCAGAGGCATCTGAGCCCTGCCCCAAGATGACAGGTTGGTGTGCCCTTTTAGTGCAGGGACCCAGTGATACTGGGCAGAATTGCCCTATCTGGCAAGATCACCTTAGAGGCCCAATGGCGGTTTCCTCAGCAGCAGGGAGCACTGTAGAGAGCTGTCACCGCTTCCTTGTATGGTATGCACCCCTCCACAGAAGGCAGGCTGGAGCTCCTCCTACTGTTTGGATTGAGTTGCCCTGGGCGGAGGGCAGTGGCCTGGAATCTAGCAGTGGTGTATGATAGGAAAGAGAGAGAGAAGAGGAAAAGAGAGATCTGAGCCCTGGTGGCACAGTGGTTGTGTATGGGACTGTGGCCCACAGGGTTGACGGTTCAAATCCAGTAGCAGCTCTCCAGAAGCAAGGCTGGGCTTCCTACTCCCACCAGGGCAGTGACACGAGAAAAAAAAAAGAGGAAACGAGAGAAAAGGAAGAAAAAAGAAAGAAAATGAGAAAAAAAAACCAAAATAACACTTTACCCATTAAGACTGACTACGATGGGAAAGATAGCAGGAAGAGAGAAAAAGGAGAGAAGAAATAGAATGATAAATAAGGAGATAACTCAGGCTTGATTGACTGACTGTGGAGCTGGAGGAGTTCCAACGGTGCCTCAAGGTAGCAGGGTGGTGCACCCACTTGTAGGGTCCCACAGATGCTAAGTGGGGTTAGCCTTGAAGACTAGATCACAGCAGTGGCCGGGCGTCAGTTCCCACGGCCATATTGAGTGCTGGATTTCACTGGTATGCCTCTGCCTTTTGCTGCTTGTAGCACTACAGCAGGAGGCGGGGAGGTGGCAAGGTGTTCCCTCAACCCCATGTAGGGTCCCAGGACAGGCAGGGCCGCCCCAGTTTTGTGTAGACTCATTGAGAGGGGATTTGGGTTTAGTAATCTTTCTAGATGTTTATGCCCTACTAGCTCAGAGGTGTTTTTGTTGCCCAACGCACTAAAATAGAATTAGATTAATTTGGCTCCCTTTCTCTGCTCATTTAGGAACAGAGTTGTGTTATGTTGGAAACCTCCACACCCTGTAGAAAGGGCTCACTTCTTATGCAAATATATGTTTAGAGACTCAATGTATGTGCTTCCTTGGGAGTTGTTCCTTGGATTTGCCATTTTTTTTACCCAGAAAATCTAATTTCTTATTTTGGATTTATGAGATCCCTTGATTTGATTTGGGGGCTGTCATGCTGGCCCCCAGAAGGAGAGATCCAGCTTATCAGGAAGGTTGTTTATTTCTCAGCCAACTGGAACTGGATTTGCCCCCTGGACTATAACTATCTACTTATTTTCTGTCACACTGAGCCCTGGTTCAGGTAAGTTCCTGCTTTTCTTGCTAACCACACTTCCCAGGTTCTAAGCTCAAGACAGCTAATAGTGCAGGGAGCTCTGGTGTGGGGTTCTGTGACTAGGTCTCAGTGGTTCTCTGTGTCAGAGAATATCTCCCCTTCAGTTCGTCAGCCTGGGGAAATCACTACTTCTGTGAAAGGGCAGCGAGCCCACAAACACAGCATGCCAGAACTAGAGCAATTTAGTGTGTTCTTGGTTCACTTTGTGAGTGGAAATCACAAAAATGTGGGATTCAAGACAGACCCTAGTACCCTAGTTTTAATTTCAGGACTCCACCTCCCAGTCTCCTTCACCTTGCCTCCATCTTTTCCAGTCTGGCAGCAGGAGCTCTGGGCAAGTGAGCCTTAACTAGATGCCATTTTCCTCCTCTCATTGCACTCCTTATGTCTTTGTTCGCACAGTATAGATACATACACAGGTTGGGGAAACCGTTTTTTCATACATAAATTTTGGAATGGCAGGCACAAACGAAGTCAACCAACTTTGCTTTAATAAAGATCTTATGTTACAGAGCTTCCGTTACTTAGGGATCATAAATCTCGAGGGAACAGGTTCTGTAGGTTCTGGCCTTTTGTGAGGGGAAGAAGGAAACCTGGGAAATTTAGAACACTCAGATCCGGATCAAGCTGTAGGTTGAGCTGGTCCCCATGAGACTCCCTCCCTGGACCCCGTCACAGGACACTATGTGAAACAAGGTCGAGGAGGTCAGAGCAGGGTTGCAGCTCTGGGGCCTTTCTAGCCACGTCACACCTGAACAGGAACGTAAGTCTTCTACCTATATTCTCTTCACCCTGAAATGATAGCAGATTGGCTCCTCAAGTCACTTTCTCCTACTTCCAAACCCCAAACTCTCTGCCACTAAGAGAACTCTGACTCAGAGAAACCCTGTCGCACAGGGTAGAACTGCTCCTGTAGGCTTCCGAGACAGGAACTTTTTAGGGAGTAGGAAGGCTCGTCTACCTCCCTCCGAGCTGCTGGTGCTTTTGAACTTCTGACTTTGCGGTTAGCAGCCCAATATGTAGCCCACCATGGCACCAGCTTATGAAGTGGTATAGTGGTTGCTCATTGGGCTGCTAACTGCAAGGTCAGTAGTTTAAAACCACTAGCCTGCCGTGAAGAAGAAAGGGGAGGCTTTCTACTCCTGATCAGATGTGTAGTCTCGGGTAAGACACAGAAGCAGTTCTACCCCATCCTGTAGGCTACCTGTGAATTGGAGTTGACTCCACAGCTGTGCATTTTTTATACACATTCATCTAACAAAATTGGTTTGCCAGAGGGTATTTTAGGATTTACTCAGGAAGTGGCCTGAAAGGACCATAAACGAATCAAAATTATAATTGCTTTCCAGAGTTTTAGCCAAAGGGATAAGATAAGAATGTGAGAAAACAGTTAAAAACTGTTGGAAATCCTGCACTGCTGTAGGAAGTCTAAGAGTCGCGGGAAGACATTGAGAGGAAAGAGGGAGCTTATGAATGTTTCGGTAGTTTTAGCTCATGTGCGCTTATTAGGAGGAGACTCAAGGGTTAGAGTCTCTTTCTCTCATTATTTGTCCCTCTCAAAAGAAGAGTTCAGGTGAGGAGCAACACTCAGACAAGGTTCCAAATACAGTGAGGAAGTTTATTGAAGGGGCCACTGTTTTATGTTGATAGTTGATGTCCCCAGGCTTTCTCCCTTGGTTACAGAAACAAAAAACAGGACAGTCAGACAGTAAGTGGACCAAAGATCTAATAAACATAGTTTGCTTCAATCACAAAGTGGGTCCCCTCAAGATTTAAGAAAGACACCGTTTGGCACATTACATCAGGTCTTATGGTGATTGGGTCATGGGGCCCTATTGGCTCACCTCACCTCCTACCTGCTTTGGCCCTTATTCTTGCATCCTGATTGGTCCATATTCCAGCACAAGGACTGGTCTCATAATGCACCTCGTTATCATGTGAGGTGGTGGGATGTTGCATCTGAATATTACCAGTGGACTGAATTGTATGAGATATTTGGGGATGGGTCACCTACACCCCTAACTGACCATGACATGACTTATGGAATGGATCAGGTGAGGTGGTGCTGAGATGAACCAACTGAGCATGACTGGTGGGATGAAGCACGTAAGGCACTTTAAGTTAGGTCATCCAGTCCTCTAGCTGACCCTGACAGCTACTTTGGGGTAAAGTTTCAAAGAGCCCCCAGCTAATCTAAGGGAGTAGTAGAATCAGAAGTTAGGTTTTCTATCCTTCTAATGGGGGGCCTCCCACCTCCAACTGGCTTTCGGATGGATCTTCTGCTACTGACTGGCTTTCTATACCATTTCCAGGTAATGCGACCTTGCACCCCAGAATTCATCCTGTCTTTCCCTGCCCACTCCTTTTCCCAGTGCCTTGCCTCTTCCATCGAAGAGGATATGTGTCTCCTGTGCTCTTACCCTTCCTTTGTGCTGGGGAGGCCTGGAGACAGTGTGCCGCCATCTCCCTTTTGCATTAGGATTCTTTCCATCGCATCCTCTTTTCCTATTACACCCCAAATTGATGCTATCCAAATTATGTTGGAAGTTGGGTGGCAAAGATCATCGTTTTGTAACTGTTTCCTCCTGAACAGGGAATGGGGTAAAAGGGAAAAGCCCCTGCATGGAACCTGGAAACAGCCAGTTCTGGGGGCTCAGGGGTTGACTAGAATATGTTGGCTGGATGAGACAAAACAGACAAAGACATTAAAAACACAAATTCTAAAAAGAAATAGAAGAAGAATAGAAGAGAGGTAGCCAAGAAAATGTAGGAACGAGGATTCCAGTGGCCAGCTATCAGGATCAGAACTCCAGCACTTTGTGCCTCCAGTTCTCTTGCTCATTTCAGAAACTGGCAAATATGTTCTGGAAAGTGGTCCATAGGGGTTAAGCATTCTTCCTTAAGCTTCACACAAGTCTGCCTTGCGCCTCTCCAATTCTGAAGAACAATTGCCTCTAGGATTCATCTGTGCTTGTATCACACGGAGCAAATTGGGGATCTTGGTGTTGAGTTACTCTCGTTTGGAAGAAAGGTTAACATCTACTTTTCCTGCAGGAACCACTCCAATGGTCCCCACTGGTGGTCCCCACAATTCCTGCCAGAGTGCGTAACCTCACTTAACTTCTTTTTCGATGTTTATTCCCATGTTGAAAATGGTGTATTGACATCTCCAACTCTAATTATAGTGTTATATAGATATTCTTTCATTTCTATCAGTGTTTTTCTTATATATGCGTAGTGCTCTGATAATAGGTGTATACAGATTATTGATTGTCAAATATTCTTGATCGATTGACTTTTTTTTCACTTTGTAATGTCCATCTTTATCTCTTCTAATAGAGTTTGTCTTAAAGTCTACTTTGTTATACATTACGATTGCCACCCTAGGTCTCTTTTGGTTATTCTTCATTTAACATTTTTAATATGTACAATTCACTGGCAGCCATTATGGTCATCATGTAGTGCAGCCACCCCCACTCTCCATTTGCAATCTTTCCCATTACCTTTCAGAGAAGCTCAACACTGACTCCCTCATTTTCTCCATGTTCTCACACCTGCTAACCGTGATTCATCTTTGGTCTCTATGCATTTCCTAATCTAGATACTTCATGGAAGTGTGATCATGCCATACTTGTTCTTCTCTAACTGGTTTAATTCACTCAGAACAATATCTTTAAGCTTCATCTCTATTGTAGCATGTATCAGACCTTCGTTTCCCTTACTGGCTAAGCAGTTATGTTTGTGCCACATTTTGTTTATCTATTCATCTATTAATGACATTTAGGATGTTTCTACCTTGCAGCTATTGTGAATAGTGCCGCAATGAACATTTGTGCACAAGTGTCTACTTTCAAGTTTTCCTGGTATATACCTAGGAGTGGAATTACTGGCTCCCCTAGAACGGTTTAAATTGTTGAGGAACTTCCAAATTGTTTTCTACTAGGCTCTGTCATTTTACAGTTCCAACCACACAACAACATATGAGGGCTCCAGTTTCTTCAGAACCTTACCAATACTAGGTGTCTTCCATTTTTAATCATCAAACTTTCCTTTTATTAGTACTTATCATGTTTGAAGTAAATCTTCAAACATTTGAAAAGCATTTAGTGGGATTATTTGTTTTCTATTTGCGTTAGTCCGGGCAGACTAGAGGAACAAATTTCAAAGACACGCATATAGATATAAGGAAAAGGTTTATATACAATAGGAACAGGACATTGAGAAAACATCCCAGCCCAGTCCAGTTCAAAGTCATAAGTCTGATATTAACCCATATGCCTGAAATCAGTCTATGAAGTCTCCTTCCGACTCACGAAGTCACAGGTCAGTGGGTGCAGATTCCCGGCGCTGGCAGGGGTCTCCACATGGCTCCTCGCTTCCAGGGCTCAGGGTCCATCAACAGCATCCCGTGGTGGCAGAAGCAACTCATCGCTGGCAGAGGTCTCCATGTGGCTGCCCCAGCTTCAGAGGTCTGGCTCCATCAGGGCAAAGTTGTGCGGTCTGTCTGCCGGTTCCTCCAGCTTCTTGGACGCTGCCATCTTGTTTTGTCCGTGATTCCTCATCTCTGAGATTAACTCTCAACAACTGGGGAAGATAGCTTCTCATCTTTACGAGGAAAATATCACGAGATTTCCCAGAAGTCTCAGGAGAAAGCCATACCCACATAGAGGCCTCATTGGCTACTCAATGGCTATCTCCAGATTAACAGGCTAGACTCCACCCCTACATTTCAATCATAAAATTAACATAAGCACATGACTGCCACACTATTTAACAATGTCTTTAAACTAGAATGCTCAGGACATTTTATCTATTTATTTAATTAATATGTAAATAAATAAAAATAATAGTAAAAAAGCAAAATGTGTAAATAGTTCAAGGTCTGTTTGTCAACCTCTAGGAGTGACCTCCAGTCAAGTCTGATGGGGTTACACGCCCTGGTCCCCAAGTCTATCCTTGGCACTCCCTCAAGACCTCTATGCTCTGCTCCCCCCGCTGCTCAGCTGCACACCCTTAGTGTTTTCCTGTGTGGTAAGGTCAGACCGTCTGCAATCCCGACATTGTGTCTTTATTGCTGTCCCCTGTAGGGCCTTGATAGAACATTTTATTTAATGTTGTTATACAAATTAGCATAGTGTACTTTCAATATCTATGTGGGAAGGACATGGTTGACATACACACACACAAAAGGAATAGCATCTGAATTAAAATACAGTAATTATTTACTTGCCCTCAGAAAGGGAACACAGAAGATACAGGTGCTATTGCAAAGTGTGGTGAAGAAATTAGATGGTGCCCAGCTATCAGATAAACAATGTCTGGGTCTTAAAGGTTTGTTTCCAAATAAGTAGTCATCTAAATGAGATGTTAATTAAGTCTACATGAAGGAAGCACACCAACATTAGTGACTGAGGGATCCTAAATCATATAATCTGAAGCTGAAGGAGGGCATTCTGGATTCTGGCATTCTGGGCAGAAGCTTATGGATAACAGTGAGAGCCCATGATACGTTTGTGAAACCTGCACAGGAAACAAGCCTCCTGTGATTTCCCTCTCTCCATATTGGAGGGATGGAAAGAAACTGGTCCCAAACAGAGTGTACTGGAGAGATGTGTATAGGAAATAAAAATGATAAACCTGACTTAGAACCTTGTCAACTGATTCTCCCCCTCCGAAGCACATTGGGCCTGATCTGATTGTCAACTTTTTCTGTATCTTTTTGTTTTCTGTTGGTTCATGTTGGGTTTAATCTCAGATGTATTTTGTCACTGGGATGACACTCTTACATTTTTGTTCTGTGTTTTTCTGTTTTTCAGTATATGAAACCCAGGATTAATGTGGCTGTAGGGACAGCAAATACACCCGGAATACATGTCAGATAAACCCCTCAGGAACAGAAATGGGAGGAGCGATACCAGGAGAGGAGGGGGAGGGCAGAGGAAGGATGGGAGGAAGGGGAAACTAATCACAATAATTGACACCTAATCCCCCCTCCCCGGAGGGATGAACAACAGAAACCTGGGTGAAGGGAGGCAGCAGTGGGTATAAGGTATGAAAACAATAAGCTATCATTTATCAAGAGGTCATGAAGGTGGGAAGGAGGAATAGGGAGGAAAAAAAGAGAAACTGATACCAAGGGCTCAGAAAGAAAGAAAATGTTTTAAAAAGATGATGGCAAAAAAAATAAAAAAAAAATAAAATAAAAGATGATGGCAACATTATATATAAATATGCTTGATATAATTGTTGTTTGGAATGTTGTAAGTGCCCCAACAAAGTAATTTTAAGTACAGTAATTATTACTGTTTTATTTAATGTTTCCATTTCATTATTACTTTTTTGATTGGTTTCTTTCCTCTTTTATTCATTTAAATGTTTAATTTGTCTATTGGTTGTTTTTTTTCACTATATCTCTATTAATAGGCATTTTAGTAGCTGTTCTGGGAACTATCCACTATGTAGCATGATCGTTGGTGTTATTAAGTGGGGTTCAGTCAGTTGTAACTCATAGTAACCTTGTGTACAGCAAGACTAAATGCTGCCTGGTCCAGCAACAGCCTCGCCACAGTGACACTTGAGCCTATTGTTTGTCACTTCATCTCGTCAAGGGCCTTCTTTTTGGCTGACCCTCTATCAAGGGCAATGTCCTTCTATAGGGACTAGTCTCTACAGACAACATATCAAAGGAAATCTCATCATCCTTGCATCTTTTTTATTTTGTTTTTAATCTTTTAATGGTTTTTTAATATAAATTACTTTCATGGGGCTCTAACAACTCTTATCACAATCCATACATCCAGCCATTGTGTCAAGCACATTTGTTGCCCTCATCATTCTCAAAACATTTGTTTTTGACTTGAGTCCCTGGTATCAGCTCTTGATTTACCCCCCCCTTCTTCCTCCCTGATAATTTATAAATCATTATTTTTCCATGTCTTACACTGTATGATGTCTCCCCTCACCCACTTTTCTGTTGACCATTCCCCAGGGAGGAGGTTATATGGATATCCTGGTAATTGATCCCCCTTTTCTATGAGGCAGTCAGGGTGCAGTGTAGCAACAATGGAACATCAACTTTACTCTAGTTCTTAAATGCTTCCCGACCCCCACTATCATGATCCCAATTCTACCTTACAAATCCGGCTAGACCAGAGGGTGTGCACTGGTACTGATAAGAACTGGAAACATGGGGAATCCAGGATAGATAATCTCTTCAGGACCAATACCAGGAGGGTGGAGTAGAAAGGGGGAACTATCCTTGCTTCTAAAGAGCATTCTGGCTGTATTTCCTTCAAAATAGCTTTGTTTGTTCTTCTGGAAGTGCATGGGACTTTCCATTGTGTTTACTCATTCTCTAATTTCAATTTTCCTCTGATACTCCTTAACCATTCTCCAGCTCTCACATGCATATGTTGGTTTGAGGTCAGGGGCATCTTAATCCTCAAAGTGATATAATATTTTAAAATTTCACGTGTAGTATAGAAATAATTCCCCTTGTGTTATTGTTGCTATGTAACATATCTATGTGTCAGTCATCAACACTTGTTTCTCAGCTATAAATGCATTCTACAATATATATTTTGATAAGTGAGGATGCTCACTTCTTCAAAGTGCACGCAGTTCTAAGATTTCTCAGTAGAGGGCGCGAGAGGAACATTGCTGGAGAAAAAACAAAATGAAATTCAGTTGTGAAACCATGTGTGTTACAAGGTAGAACTGCACTTCATAGGGTTTCTTGGCTATAATCTTTATGCAAACAGATTGCCAGACCTTTCCTCTATGGTTCCTCTGGCTAAATGAAACTCCTCTGGCTAAACTCAACTAAATGCAAATCACTTGGGTCACCCAGTTCCTTGGAAGAGGAAGAGAATAATAGAAATTTCTAACATTAATGAGGAAGAGGGAAGGCATCATTTATGGCAGTGTTAAAACAGTTTTTGAGCCTGTTGAAGGCACAGCTCTGAACACGAATCCTCGGTGATTTTCCAGCCCTCTTGATACTGATCTGCTGCTTCTGCAAAGCATCCTGTTGCCCTGAACAGCCCACCTGTGGTACAGGAGGCCACAAAGAGCAGCTTCTCCTGCTGCAAGTCCTCCCCTGTTCCTCCTGGCACCCACATCCGCCTGCAGTACTCACATTCCTCGTTGCTCCCCACCTGCAATAAGTTTGCATATTGTTTTCCAGGTGAGCCAAGACCACTTCTGGTTAGTTAAACTCGTGCGTGAACTTCTCTACTATGGGGTAGTTGAAATATCATTTCTCCAAGGATGTTGGAACCCTTTTCAAGTTTATTCTTGCTCTGGCACGCATCCTCAGCCCCAGGCTATCATATTGAATTTTTTTATGTATACCCAAAAAACAAACTCACTGCCATCAAATCGATTCCAACTGCTCTTTTATCACAACCAATAAGTCCTGTTTGAGTTACCTATCATTTGGTTTCTAGCTCCTGCTTGGACCGAGACCACTACACTGTTGTTTTAGCTATCTGGGGCTGCACATAAACACCAAGAGTGCGTAGTTTTCACAGAAATGTATTTTCTCACCGTTTGGGAGGCCAGAGGGCTGAATTCTGAGCGCCAGCTCTGGTAGAAGGAGTCCCATTCAGTTCGCCCTGGAGCAGCTTCAGCTACCTTGATGAGCCCCCTGGCTCTGAGCATTTGCTCTGTGTACCCCACTGCTCTGTCTACTCATTTAGTCTCTTTTTTAATCTCTAAAGATATTGAGTGGAGATATGAATCCTGCCTCATTAACATAAGAAAGATATGCCATTCCCAAATGGGATTATAACCACGGACAAATCTAAAACTCAAAGCCACTGCCATCAAGGTGATGCTAATTCATAGTGACTCTATATAGGGTTTCTAAGACTTGGAGCAGACGACTTCATGTTGCTCCCCTGGAGTGGCTGGTGGGTTTGAACCACGGACTTTTTGGCCAGCAGTCCAGTGGCTAGCTAACCCATAGCACCACCTTAACCCTAGGCATACAAGTTAGAATTTGCAATACATACTTTGGGGGATATATGAGTAATTCAATCCTTTACATGCCCCTACCCTAAATTCATGTCCTTCATGCAAAGCACATTTACTCCATCATACCACTCCAAAAATATTAAATAAATTCCACATCAAAACCATATCTTCTGAATCATCTCATCAAATATGGGCGAGACTTTAGGCATATTTCATCTTGAGGCAAAATTCCTCCTCCTCTGTGACCTATGAAATCAAGACTACAAATGATCGGTTTCCAACGTGCAATGGTGAAGCAGGCCCAAGGGCCACACTCCCATTGCTAATGAGAGAAGTTGGAGGGAAAGAAGGGGTCATAAGCACCGAGCAAGTCCAAACTCAGCTGAATAAATTACATTCGCTCTCCAGGCTGGAAAAGAATTCTCTCTTCTCTGAGTAATGGCCCCACCCTTGACTCTGGCTATTGGCCATGCCTTCTGGATTCTGGCTGGGAACCCCATGGTCCCAGGTTTCAGTTCTGCCTTCCAGGCTCACTGGAATAGTCATGCCCACTCTTTTGGCCCTAGATGGCTCCATTCTCATAGTCCTCTGACCCTTATGACCCCTTTGGCCTCGCAGACTGTGCTCTCCTTCCCCTTGGGCATAGTAGTCCTATCCCCTCATCTCCCTGGCACACCCTGATGGCAACCCTACACTCCAGAATGGATTTGGGGAAGATCCGAGTCTGAAGTCTAGGAGACTGCGACATCATAAAAGGCCTTTGAAATCCAGAAGGCCCTTGTCTCCTGCAGCTTCCAACAGTTCTGCTGATCTCTGAGCTGCTCTAGGAAGGGTCCTTTCCTTTTCTTGGAAAACAATCGTTATAACTCCTGGGGCCTCTCCATCAAATTCCTAGAGGCGGACAGTGTTCTTTCAGTTCCTTCTTCTTCTGCCCCTTCATCTGAGCTGATGGGTTTGCTGCTGTGGTAGTTGAGTAGGTCCATCAGTCACAGGCTTAATCTCTTTCACGAATGACGGTGGGGCCATGTGCTTGGCGAACATATAGGACAGATGTCCTTAGTTTGTACAACAGAATGTTCTAAATCTTTAGCTTCTAATTTTGGTTTGCACAGTTCATTTTTTTTAAGTCCACTGCTTTCATATTACACTCTATTATAAGCAGCAAGGGGAAACTGCACGGTTCCTTTGACATCTTACTTTAAAATCTCTTCTTCCGATATTCAAGGCCAGCACTTAAGAGTTCTACTGCACAAAAAACATCGCTCTTCCTTCATTGTCAAATCATAGTCACCACAGCATGATAGCTCTCAGAGTCCCAGGGATCATGTGCAGCACCAGGGGCTGGGACTGGATGAAGTGGAAGGCATGCCTGGGCACTGGCTCCTGGAGCTTCTTTAGAAGGATTAAAACAAGTTGCCACCTACTCTTCCATCCAGTGCAGGTCTCCAACAGAAGCTCTGTCCTGCCTGTGTCAAAGGTGACTGGAGCAGTGTCAGAGAAGGCCTGCCCACACAAAAAACTTAAATGATAGCCAGACTCTCAAAGCATAAGACCCCACATGTCCATTATACCAAGAACAAAGAGGAGCCCAAAAGGGAATCAACAAGCACCAACATTGGGATGACACGGATATTGGAATTATCTGACAAAGAATTTAAGGCAGCCATCATGAAAAGATTTCCCCAAACATTTATGACATATTCAAAATAAGTGAATCAGGTCTGATAGCCTGTTAGTGGGCAGTTCTAACAATCTCCCAGATGATATGCCAGTGCTATTGGTCTGTGGAGCACACTTGATAAGAGGTTTTTGTTTGGGTTTGTTTTTTTTTAAAGATTATAATCATGCTTTTTAATACCAAAGTTAAGCTACTGATACTATTTAACAATTACTGACATTTCTCAGCCTGTCAAATTCAGGCAGGAAATAACCAAAATTTAAAATTAACCTCAAAGCCATCTATAATATATAAAGTAGAAGGGCAGTGAAAAAGAGGAACACTGGGGCTGAGCCCCGGTGGCGTAGTGGTTGTGCACGGGACTGCGGCCCACTGGGACGGAGGTTCAATTCCAGCAGTGGGGCTGGGCCTCCTACTCCCACCACCGGAGAGCAGTGATGCCCAAAAAACTAAAAAAAAAAGAAAAAAAAAGAAAAAGAGGAACACTTTCAATGACACTTTCAATGAGATCATAACGTGGCCGCACCAAGGAGCTCAAACATAAGAACGACAGTGAGGACAGCACAGGACCGGGCACTCTCTCGGTGTCTATGAATTGAAAATGACTAGATGAAAATGACTAGATGGAACCTAACACCAACATAATATGTCACCAATACTCATCTCCCTGCACCCAAGGTATGCTTCATGCAGGTGGAGTTTATTTTCAGTAGTATGACTTGAACACAGCCAACACGTACTTATTTGTATGATTAAGTAAACAGGCAGGCACAGGCCTGAATTAAACCATATATAGGTCTGCACCTATATACTTCCTCATTATTTACTGTAGCCTCAAAGTTATATAGAGAAAGACTGTGTTGTTGAGTCCGTTCCGACTCAGAGAGACTCCATGTACAACAGAGCAAACCACTGTCCAGGCCTGGCCCATGCTGACCGTTGTTCTTACGTGTGCACCCACCAGTGCAGCCACTGCTGGGGGCACCCATCTTGGTGAAAGTCTTCTCCTTTTTCAATGTCCTGATACTTTACCAAGCATGATGTTCTTCTCCAGGGACTGGTCTCTCTTCACAGCATGTCCAAAGTATGAGAGATAAAGTCTCGCTTTCCTTGCCTCTAAGGAGCATTCTGGTTATACGTCTTTCAAGACAGATTTATTCGTTCTTTTGGCAGTTCATAATATGCTCAAGATCCTATGCCAGCCCACAATGAAAATGCATCCAATTTCTTTGATCTTCCTTATTTGAGGTCCAACTTTCATACGCAGCTGTGTGTGAAAATACGGGGGCCTGGGCCATGCACATGTGAGCCCTCAAAGTCACCTCCCTGCTTTTCTTTTTTTTTTGGGGGGGGGTTGTTTTTTGAGCATCACTGCCCTCTAGTGGGAGTGGGAGGCCCAGCCTTGTTGCTGCTGGACTTGAACCGCTAAGCCAATGAACTACAGTCCCGCACTCAACCACTACGCCACCGGGGCGCAGCGACCTCCCTGCTTTTCGACACCTGAAAGAGGTCTTGTACAGCAGACTTACTCAATGTGATGCGTGGTTGGATCTCTGGACTGCTGCTTTCCTGAGCATCGACTGATAGAAAAGGTAGGAGAAGTGTTATTGCAAGACCTGTACAAAATAAGTTAACCTAGTTGAAATGAATTAACAATGAATTAAAATATTGTACATTTTTAGGGAGCTCTGGGAAAACATGGTACTGGACTGATATTTATTAGAGTTTTCAAACAGTTGAAGTACATACTTAAAGATCAATAGCAAAAAATAAATGTTCATAGAACCTCTGTAACCTCTCTGGGTGAACCTACGATTTGAAAACAAGAGACCCAATTCATGCCTTCACCTAAATCAGCCCCTGACGCAGGGGTGGGGGTGGGTGGGGGTGGGCAGTCGTAACTGATCATTCAACATCTGCCACTTCCTTGACAGTTACTGCATTTCTCTTCCATTCAGCTGGTTGCTCAGGAAACCACAATTTAAAAGCAGGCAACAATAAGTGATGAAAGGAGACTGATGAGAAAAGAAGGGAAGAGGATGTGTTCTTATGGGTACAAGCTGAAGGATGAAGAAAGAAGGAAATGGCCCTACTTCACATAAAGACGGGAAAGAGAAAGGGAGCTGGGAGCTTTCAGAAGTATGTGGGAGGAGGAAACAACAAAGCAGCAGGATGGAAAGGGAAAGGGGAGCAAGGACAACAAGAAGGGACTGAATTCCAAGGCCAGGGAAAAGGAAGTCTCTTTACTGAAATCATCCCCAGGGTCAGTGTTGGCTTGGCTTGGCTTTTCTTTTTCAAACCCTGACTTGTTTTTAACTCTTTTCTGGTTTAAACTTTGGAGACTAGTGCTCCAAAGATCTAGTTTTCCAAAGCCACTGCAGCACCTCCAAGACCATGGACTTGGTGCAGATGAAAACTTGCTGTTCACTCTCATTTTTTTCCTCTTCTGCCCCTGTGATTTTCTACTTGGCCCAAGACTTGACCATGTAAATGGGACATCCCTTCATATTCCTATGGCTTATCAACACGCCAAGATCTCTCGCAGCCCCCATGACCTCTTATATCCTAAGATGACACAAGGATCATTTGAACACTGACCCACCTATGCAGGTACTTAAGGGCAGCTTGATCTTTTGTAGGTAACTGAGACACATGAGAAGAGCATGTGCCCCACCCCTTTGCAGGGGAATAAGCCACCGTCTCCAGATGCAGCAGGTACCTCAGCCAGTCAGCATCATCTATAACACCATAGCAACAGGGACCTGGATACTCACACAGTCCACAACTTCACACCAGTTGTCCATGACTTCTACTTGTTCCCATGTTTCAGCTGTCTGCCGTGGCAGGAGATCAAAGATTTATATATGACTATGGGGGTGGGTCAACAATTTCATTGACGGAGTCTGCAATGAATTACTTTATATTGCCATTGAACTGTCACACTAAATATACTCCCTTAAATACACTTCTTATATTCACTGTTTCCGAATCTATACCTATACATAGTAACCCTATAGGAGAGGGTAGAACTGCTCCTATGAGTTCTGAGAGTGTACATATATAGGGGGATAGAAAATCCCATCTTTCTTTTGTGGGGTGGCTAGAGGTTTCAAACTTCTGACCTTGTCTGATGTATAACCACTAAGCCACCAGGGCTTCGCCCTAAAAGCTAAGAAATAGCCATTTATTTTTTTAGATTAAAAACCAATTGTACAATTTTAAAGTGTGAGAGAACTGTTTCAAAAAGAAACTTAAAGATATAGGACAGTGTAAGACATGACAAAATAATAACAACTTATAAATTATCTAGGGTTCATCAGGGAGGAGGGGATAGGGAGGGTGGGGGAAAATGGGAGATGATACTGTCAAGTAGAATAGTACAGGGAAAAGGGTATCCATTGCACATGCTCAGAGGTTCAAGCTGGAAAGGGTGGTACACTGCACATGCTCAAAGATCCAGGCTTCTGGCCAGAAGGGCTGCACTTGGGTTGGCTCAATTAGGCCAGGTGAATTCAATTCAGTCAATGGGGTTGACCAGGGTCATCAACCACCCCTCCTTGCCAAAGGACTGAAAAGACAGGAGACTGGAGAGGATCATGTGACTTCTCTGGGGCAGCTTTCCAGCAGGCAGACAGCAGTGAGGGACCTTGTGGGTGTCTGGGTAAACCTGAAACTTCTAACTTTCATAAAACTCATTCAGATCACAAACAACAGTGGAGAAGCAGGGTCAGGATTGTACCCTGTCTGACCACACCACACCAAGGCAAAACACTAAGGGAGTGCAACAGAGCAACATGGTGGGGGGGAGGGGGGAGGCGCAGAGCATGGAGTTCTCAAGGAAGTGCCAAGAATATACTTTAGGGCCAGGTTGTGGCACCACACTGGACACAACCCAGGTACCCTCCTGGAGGTCAACAAACAGACCTTGAACTATTTACAGGATTTTCTTTTGTTATTACTTTTTTACTTATTTATATATTTTTTCTGGACATTTTTTGTTGTTGCGCTGTTTTGTTCTCTTTTGTCGCTTCATCTTATTATGTCTTGGATTTTTCTACATATTATTATCTGTGCAAGCCTATCTAGATAAGATAGGCTGAATGAACAGTCTGGAGGAGAAAACAATGGGACTGATGGTTTCGGGGAGGACATGGAAGATGAGGAGGTGGGGGGAAGGAGGTGGTGCTGACCAACCTAGGGGCAATGGAACAACAAGTGATCAAAAATCAGTGACAAAGTGGGTGTAAGAGGCCTGATAAGGATTGGTAAAGGGTAATGTAACAGAGAGAAATTATTGAAACCCACATGAAGGCTGAGCATGGTAGTGGAACAAGAGGAACGTAAAAGGAAATAGAGGAAAGAACTGGTGGCATTTATAGAGGTCTAAATACAGACATCTACATAGGTAAATATATTCATATATGATGATGAATAGATCTACATGCATAAACTTATAGGGTTAGTATTAAGGCAGCAGATGGGCATTGGACCTCTACTCAAATACTTTCTCAATGCAATAACACTTTGCTCTATTAAATTGGCATTTCATGTTGCTCACCTTGCCAACATGTTCACTGAAGACAAATGTGTGCATAAGCAAATGTGGTGAAGAAAACTGGTGGTGCCTGACTATCAAAAGATACAGCATCTGGTGTTTTAAATGCTTTAAGGTAAACAAATGGCCATCGAGCTCAGAAGCAACAAAGCCCACATGGAAGACACACACCAACCTATGTGAGCATGAGGTGCTGAAGGAATCAGTTATCAAAGAACTAAAAATTATATCATTATAAATGGAGGGAGTACCCAAAGCCCATCTGTAGGTGAAGAGACATCCACTTCCAGGAGTGCACAGAGAACAAAAAAAAAAAAATACATCATGCTCCAGTGGGATTCGTACGAAATGTTCAAGGATGGCTTAATATTAGGAAAATCATCAGTGTCATTCACCACACAAAGAAGAAATATATAATGCAGTCAATGCAGAAAAAGGTTTTGATAAACTTCAAGATGCATACCTGATGAATGGGAGTAGGAGGAAAATTCTTCAACATAAGAAA